>BMAO01014486.1:0-194398 GCA_019973975.1 Trichonephila clavata | reverse complement strand
TAAACAGTGCTCGCCATAGACTATCCCATTCGCTGCTGCCTACATCCAGCTCATATTCCGCAATCAGAAACTATACAAACCACGCATTGTTCCGATCTGGACGCATTCATGAATAGCGCGACTTAACTTTTAATGTATTTTTTCAACCACCAATATGTTTCATTATTGTTCATGGTATGTGGTGTACACCTCATACCCTTTGTATCCATGTTCGGTGGCGCTGCTATAGCTGCAGTCATTTTGACACAATTGCACGAGTTCACTTTTCTCTCGTTTTATATTTAATATTTTAAGGCTACAAAGACCATTTTTTACAATTTTCTTTTTAGTTTTTAAATTTGGTTTTTAATTGTATTTAATAAAGATCATTATTAAATGGTAATAACATATAAAAATTTCAAATTTATTGCAAAATGTTTGTAAAATTTAAAATTTTTTTTTTAATATTTTTTAAACTTTTAAGGCTTTTTTAAATATGTATATTTGTTTTCAAAATTTTTTTCAAAGAGCCTTATAATATACATAAAACTGTGCATGTTTTCATTAATTTTATTTTAATTTTTTCTTTGTGAAACATGTAGAAATTCTGAAAAAAGCACCAATATTTTGATTTTAATTTTTAAAAAATTACTACGCATCTTATAGATAATTCCATGTACGCTTTTATAAAACATACATTTTAGAACATTTATAAAAATTTTCACATCTCTGCTACATTTATCAAAAAAAATCTTAGGGTTTTGAATGATAGTATATGATCAAAAATTCAACATGGAAAAATATCAGTTTGAAGTGTTCATCGAATAATCTGAAACATTTATGAAATGTTATTTAGTTTATTTAAAACTGCTTAATATAAGAAATTTCAACGATTTAGAACAATTAAACAGTATACTGGCACAATGAATATGTAGAAGAAAACAACTGAAAAATCGATATTTCATAAAACTTTATTTTAATAATTATAAAAAAAGATAACTACACACAACTCAGAGCAAATTCCATGCTCAGTTTTATATCTTAAATAATGCGCAACATGTACAAAAAAGTTTATTTTTTTTATTTCCATGATTTTAAAAGCCTTTGTAAGTTAAATATTGTACATGAATGGAAGCAAAATCAAATAACAATTTATACGTAAAATATGGCAAAGTCGAAGAATTGCATCTGTGCATTTGTTTAAATATATATCTTAAAATATTTTAATAATAATTGTGTTGAATTTCACATACATTGGTTAAACATAGCATCAAAAATAAATTTATAAAAATGGGAGGTTTTTGCTATTCTTTTACGAATTAGATTTCTAACAATGAGGGTTATCAAAATGAAATTTAGTATTTGTGCTTTGGGAGAATCCTTTTTAAAGTTTTAATTTCATTCATAATAATATCATAAAAATCACGCACAACTTCTAAATCTTGACCAAATCTATTTGCTCTTCAACAAACAATACACAAACTAGAACGTTTGCATGAATTGCACAATTCTTTCTTGAAATGATTTGTTACTGCATATATAATGTCAGTCTCATTTACGTGCGATAGAAAAATAATTAATTAATTTTTATCAGGCTCTTTTCTAGCAGATAATCTGAAATGTGGGCGCGGTAGTTGCTGTCCAGCATCAAATATTGCTCCATAACTTGATAAAAAATGCAGGTAAAGCTTTAAAATTTTGCAGGCATGTTTATAATGGTGCGAGGTATCATATAAGCCAATAAAAATATCGATAGTTTGATGATTTTTTGGGTACCATGTCGTTTTAAACAAAAATATATTGGACGTATTAAATTGTAATACAGAAACACAAATTATTTCAGGTGAAATATGTCAATGAACTAATGTAATATTAAAATATTTCAAATAACTAATGTATTATTAAAATATTTCAATTAACTAATGTATTATTAAAATATTTCAATTAACTGATGTATTATTAAAATATTTCATTAAGTAATCTTTACTTTCGTTGTTTATTTTTATAATTCTATAAATATTTAAAATTCTTAATTGTCAATAAGTTTGTTATCATTTACAAATTATAATGTTATGTTTCATCAGCACGGAGAAAAGCATATTTTCAAAAAAAAAATCATTTACAGGGTCAATTGTAGACACATTTCTTACGCATTTAAAAAATTGCATAAATACAGTTGTTTGAATAAAAGTCTGTATTTTTTAAGTAATTCAAAAAGTTATATTAAACAATCATTTATGCAATATATTTACAAGTGTGCTTAATATGTATGAAAAAATTAAGAAACTTTTTTTTTTACGTATTAAAATATTATTAAAAAACTATAAAAGTTTTTCAAAAACTTTTACAAATGAAGAGACAATTGATTTGTAAAAAGGACATAAAATTACCTCAGTCAAAAATCTTAAGACATATGACTTAAACAACATTCAATTACTTAAAGCAGATATCTATAATATTATGAAGCACGCAAGAGACATTTTCCTTTTTTATGTTATCTTTATTTTGCCATTTTATACCTTTGAAAGAATAATTCATCAATGCCTTTAACTTCGGATTTTACCGTGACTTAAGATCTTTTGTTGAGCATACTCAACTATTCAATTTTTGGAAAAACTTTACTTAAAATGATCATTGCTCCGATTAGAAGCCCATCAATCACTCTTAAACTGTACATCGATTTTCTTGGTCATCTAGACTGTGCAATCTTTTTTCAACTAGTCATGCATTCACTGTCATTCCTTTAAAGACTTTATTCAATCGTTTTCTGTTAGACTTCCATTTGTGTTCAGTAAAGTTACTGATTTTCTTGACTTTTTCCTTAATAGAGCCTGTGTTTGTTTGAATCTGTTATTTGGAATAGACATTCACGATCAATACACTTTAAAAAGCGATGTTTAAAAGAACTATTTAAAACAATATCGATTCAGTAAAAATCTTTATTTAAAAGTAAATTGGAGTAGAGTTTATAAAAGAGGTTCTGAAAAAAAAAATAAGATTTTCTTATTCATTTCTAAGTATTTATTTTCCTCTGGCATTGTAAAATATTGATAAAGGAACCATTTCAGGCAAAACATTAAAAAATTATGAGAAAAGAGATAATTAGAAATATATTCGTTTAAAGAGAGAAACTAAATAAACTTTGCATAATGTTTCACTTATTGTATTTGCGTATGAACTGAAATAAACTCAGTGGCGTATCAGCCCAAATGGACCAATGCCTACTGTGCCTATCTCAGTTTAAGTGACCTTAGGAGTGGGGTGCATGTGCAGATGCTTCGGCCAAGTGGTCAGTCTGACGTCAAACCCCTTGTGTTCAGTTCCCAAGCAAGCTTGGTATTCATTTATCAACGCACTGAAGGGATGAAAGGCTGAGTCGACTTTGCCCTGTCAGGGATTTGAATCCCAAACCCGTGGCGTGGAAGCGCGAGAAACTACCATTCAGCAAGTGGGTGCATATGCATATATTGATTCGAAACATCTAGGAATATCCTTGTACATATTTTGTACTAACCCAGAAACGAGCCTTAATCAATATTAAGTGACATGAGTATGGCCAAGACATTATTTTCCTATTCTCCATACCAAGTTACTATGAAAATTTTTTTCTTTCATATTATATGATAGATCTTCAGTACATTCTGGACTGAAGTTATCCACTTTGCTGAAACCTCACAGACAATTGACAGTTGATATTATAATTTTAAAGTAGGTTTACTTCATATAAAAATCCAATGCAGTTTATGACTTACGAAATTTTACACTCAGTTATGTGCGATGTTTAAAAATTCGATATAACGTGTAATACTTACCATTTTTTGTTACTTTTTTTTAAAACAAGCAATCATAAAATGAAAATCTAACATACATGAATATATTTTCCATTTACATTTATGTATTTAAAGTAACACATTGTATTCATCAGGGCATTGTCAATCGAATGGATGGTTAAGTGAACTTCAAGATATGCAATTAAACGGTAATGAAGATGAGAAACATTTTGAATTCAGTATTTCCAACCGTAGTTAATGGGAAACTCTAAAATTCCACCAATACTAAAAAATCCAAAAAATCTTGGGTCAATGAACTTGAAAAGAGGAAGCTTAAGAATACACACAATATAATGCAAGCTGATTGACCAATAATGTAGAATAAAAGGACATAAAGGGACTAAATGGCGTGAAAATGTAACTGTGCTGTGGGATCCGAGTATTAAAAAGGGTAAACGTGAAAAGAAATGGAATCTTCACATTTTCTTTAAAAAAAAGTTGCACACACACATTTTAGTGGTTGCTGATTTCCTCTCCCTTTATATATGTCTCAGATAGCTCAGAAAATGTAAGTATCTTTGAAACTTTTAAGGTATCCTACTACCCTAAAATGAATGAATTTTGACGAAAATTGATTTTTTTATGATTTTATTTTATAGATCATCTTATTAGCTTTATATAAATACCAAGTTTTTTATTTTCCGTTCACTAGACCCAAAAAATACAAGCGTTTTAGTAAAAGCAGACGCCATTACTTTAAACAAGATGTCATGCATTAAAACAAGTTTTACTCAAAATGTGTTTTTTTGAAAATTCTCAAGCGGGGCCAGCGCGCGATTGCTAAAAAATATTTTAAATAATTAACTGAAATTTTTTGTGTATGTTCTGTGAAATAGTAGAAGTGTTGTAACCTTCAGATTTATCAATCATTGTTTTATTACAAAATTTGCAGTCCCTTATGCGAATATAGTCATTGTTTTTTTAAGCAACTTCATATAATAACTAAGATAAAGTGCTCTAGGTTTTGTAAAAATTAAAGTATATCTTATCCTGAAAGTCATTTTCAAAATGAATAACATAGCAACACATCAGAATTGAAAATTTGTTTATAAATTTTTGGTTTAGAATGGGCCTCGTTTATATTATTTTTTGTAAAGTTTTACGAATTTCTTCCCATTTTAGTAATAATAATTTCTTTTTCTCTTCTAAATTCTAGCATATTTTTCTTAAAATGTACTAAACAAATCTAAAAACATAAAAAAAAATCCCTCATATTTCCATTTTTTTTTTATTTAAAAAAAAGCTGTCGCAAGTATATTTGGATACCTTAAATCGTTGGTTGTGACTTTTTAAGTCTTGTATATAATATAATTTTTTTTTGTTTTCAGAGTTCAATAAACTTTGACTTGGATTGCTTAAAACTAACTAAGCATTGATTACTAAAAGCTAAGATGAACTTAGATTATAAATTTCTTCAAAAGATATATGGAGCTTCTTAACATTAGCCACTCAGAGAGGGAGCTATTAGTCATTGAATGTAGGTGTTAGCTAAGTGCTTTATTAAAACCGAGAAAAAGAACATAAATTTTATTAAACATTAGCGATGACTTTAAAATATACTCACATAATTACACTCTATTATTATTTCTGCTTCTGCTGAAGGGTACTGAAATGATAGAATATTGTAACCATGAAAGAAAATTAAAGATTGCTATAAATATACTCTTATAACACGAAACAAGGGTGCTTTTTTAAATAAAAAAAATTCCAAATACTTAGATCTTGTAAGAATATGCCACTAAAATTATGCAAATTATGTTTTAAAAATACAATACTAATCAGCTATTAATTTTAAACTGTGTGTGATTATTGTTTTGAATTTAAACGTCTTTTAGCGATCGCAGATTCACATATATATAAAGAAAGAAAATCATAAATAATTGTATTTACTTATTTTTCTGTCAGCAAAAAGCATTTTGCCACCAAAATTTTTTTTTATTCCCTTTGTGGCAAAATTATCTTTACTCTCTTGGTGGTTGCGTTCAATATTGCCACCGAGAGAGTAGTTATTTCTTGGCACAAAAAGGTTGAAGCAAAGTTCCATTTTTCTATTCTTACCACGCTATATATCCTCTTTCCTTAGAATCAGTACGAATGCTGGTATTTCTTCTACTGAGAAAAATAGTAAACAGTCGAGCTGATATTGAAAAATGGGAAAACGGTTGCTTGTGTTTGGGGCGATAGGATGAACAGAGCGCAGTGATTTCCTATCAGTGTTGCAGCGAAATATATAGAACTGAAATCCGGTATTCAGCTCAAAATGTGATCTGTCAGCCCTTTTTACTGAACTTCTATAAGATATATCTTTAGAGAAACATATGCCTCTTGCTTCAAATTCACGCCTTATTTGTGGCATTGCTCTGTTAGGCAGCATCAATCTTCGTGAATAGTTATTTTTAACACTGAAAAGGCGAGGAATAAACCTAGTGGAAATATTTCATGAGCATTTTGAGATGCTGAAAATTTAAACTATATTTATCGAACCAATTTTTGAAGAATAGCGTCTTTAAAATATCAAGTATCTAACAAATTTCATGTTGTTTTGTGTGCCTGGATATTTAATGTCATAAATAAACAAAAAAGCTTGTGAATAATTAAAACTGACCTACTTAAATATGTTCGCTATTTAAAATTGAATTCATTTACGTCTTTTCTTATCACTTATTTTTAGAGGGAGGGTATTTTACTGTGATCCACACACAAGGCAACCCATCTCATCTGACACAAGTACGCCAGCACCAGCACACATCCATGTTATATAGATTTTAATGAAATAAAAAAATGGTAGATATGTATCTTATTATGTATTTAATTTTGAAATTCTCTGAATCTTGCATTACTATTTAGTAGCTACATCGTAACATTGCATGTATTTAATATGATAATGGTTCGTTGTCAAACTTGGTAATATTTTCACAGTTTGATCTTGATTTCACCAAAAAATAAACAATTCGTATTATAAAGTATATATTGAGATGTTTCTTGTTTCCCAGCAAAAGTGGAAATATTTTTAAGTATAAAAATATATCAAAATAAAGTAGCATATTCATAAAGCAGATATATTTATTTCTCCTATAATAAGAAAACCAGTTTTTTTCTGTGAAAAATTAAATTTTAAGAATACGTTTGACATTTACAATTCATGTATGTTTCAGTAAAATTGAATGATGTACCAGTATTTCATCATTACAGCTCAATTTTTATTTTTGTATAAACTTAGAATAAAAATTTCTGTAGTAGACTTAGGACTCAAAGTATGATGCTCTGGGAAAAAGAGCAGCATTAGTATTTTGCCAAATATATTGGTGAAAATATTGTTTGTGAGCTCTTCTCATTTTTCTGAATAGCAAAATATGTTATAGAGCTCAAAAATGCATGATCTGTGACCTGCTGTGTAATAAATAATGTACAAATATTAACGATAAATAAAGTTGTAGGAATAATTACCCTTGTATTCCAGCATATATATATATATTTACGCGCCCCTATACTTTCACATTGCATTTTTTAATTTTTAAGTATATTCACCATATAATGTGCACCCTTTTTCAAATAAAGACCTGAAATGTACACATGAAATGCTCTTACGTTTTGAAGTCTTTTATTCTAAGTATTATTCGAAGCTTTTGAATATGATATATTTCTAAAATAGCAATCTTAAGCCACAAGAAAAGAATGGGGAAAATTTAGAAGGTATGCCGTTGTTGAAAGTTCGTAAGTTATGACATTTCTTTTAAATTAATAATATTCAAATTGATACAGAAACCAAATTTTGTAATGCTCGTCTTCGCTTTATTTTTAAAGTTATTTTTTTTTAATATCCACTTCGTATAATTCACATCCATAGATTCCGATTATATTTCTTTTTGTATTAAAATTACTCGTTATGCTCTATAATATCTAGTAAATGCTTTTCTGAAGGCTTCATACGTTCTAAAATAGTTTTGTTATATTTCATTATAAAAAGAAAATCAATATTTTTAGTTTCCAGAGGAGCATAGAGGTGGGCTGAATGTAGCTATGTGGATATAATTAAGTTGGAGGGAAATCATTTAAACTTAAGAATGAAATTTAGGAGAAATTTGATTAACTCTTGAACTAGGTTTGATTCTTTGAGCACTCTTCTTTCTCTTTTTGAGTCTTTACAGATACACTCATGTCTAACGAGTCAAGAATCATTTGTTATCTCATTAATCAATGTCTACTTTATTCTAGTATCATACCTTTTTAAAGTAAAATACAATGAATAATGATAACAAATTATATATACTTATTTCGTTTCATATTCGTTTATTAATTTTAATTTATCACTGAATTTACTAATCTATGTAGATTAGTGGAAAAACTATTTTCATTTCATTTAATTTAATAACACAGAAGACGAGATATTGTTTTTTTACAACAATATTGTTATAAGTTATTGTTTAAACATATTAATGCATTCGTTTTCGTTTTAATTTTATTAGCTTACATGTTTGTTGTAATTCATCAATCAAACTATACACTTTTCAGACAATTTAAAACTTAATAAATAAAATATGAAATTAAATTAATTCACACAGGCTGTTAATTGTTTTTACCTCGAACTTTAATAATAATTTTCCTTACCATGAATCATTTTAATATTTTTATCAAATCAAAACATGCAACTCAAGAGATTATGATTAAATCAGCAAAGCTGCAAGATTCTCGAATTATACATAATTGAATTAAAAAAAAAAGAAAGAAAGAAAAAAATAATAGAGCAAATCTTGGTTTCTGGCACTGAAATGACTCATTACAAAAATATGATATTTATCTTAAACTCATACTTTGTATAACTTTTTTTCTCTTGAAATATCCAAATATTTAAAGCAAAGTAATGTGGTGTATTTTTCTTTATTCAAAAGTATTTCTAGTAATTAATATTTTAATAATATTAGTTTTTCGATTACTTTATATATTTTAGAACAAGAGGAACATATTATTTATCCATTTGGTGTAAAAACTTTGAAAAACGCAAAGTAAAACATTTAACTAATCAAATAACTTTTAAAATCCTTTTTTAAAACTTTTATAAAAAAGTCAAACACTTTTAAGTCGAATTATTCTCTATTTTGAAATTTAAAATTCGAGCTAATTTTAAGGCGAAAAATACAATATATGTTTAAAAAATGCATCGATGATAAGAAAATCAATTTTTATAATTTAATTAATTATGTTAATCAAGTGAAACATTTGATGTACAGAGAATTTTATTTAGTTTCATTTAAAGTATTAAACCTTCCATTAATTTTGCACCACGGCAATCTGAATTGTTAAAATTATTAATTTCTAAACTAAGAATTTTTTAACCCAAAAGTTTTTAAAAAAAGGCACATTTTTATGCTATGAAACACTATACTTAATAAAATGATAAAATGGAAGAAGTTTATTAAAATTTAAAATTTTTATTTTATAATTTTTAGCTCCTTTAAATATTTGCTTTCCGTAAGTAAGTGCTACATGTAATGAAAAGGATGTATATCATAACTTTAAAAAAATTTCTGTAATATGTACTGAACATTGATATTCACTTTTTAAAAAAACTATTGAAAAATCATTTTTTAATGTGGTACTATTTGCAATATAGCATAATGTGAAGTCCTGCCCTGCAATCAGAATAGAAATATCTAATGCCTTCTCGGATTTCTTATCCTATCTCTTTTTTTCTCCTGTTGGTCGCAGATAGATCTCTCGGAGCAAAGATTGCAATAAAATGTCTCATTACCAATCTTAGAGGATTAGGCTCAGAATCTGATGCCCCGAGTCTAAAATTTAATCCTTGATAAATTCAGTAATGCAGTCAATGAGATTAAATCTCAAATTTAGTTGTGTGTTGTACCCACCTTTCTTACAGAAAATGACACGTGAATTCCATATAGTAATGTACAAAATGTAGAAAAAATATTTATGCAATTCTCTATTCTTTTTCTTTCGATAATTTCAAATTTTTTTAAGAAAAGCTGATAACACTTCATAGCTCATCTGAAAAAAATTCCATATAATTAGCAGTCAGTTCTGAATTTTTTTTGGAATTTAGATCATCCTCAAACAATGTAATTTTTTTATTGTTAATTTTATACCTATAATTTTAAAAGATCTGCGCACAAATATATATTCAAGAGCGTTGCACACAGTATAATAAAAATATGAATAATTTATTTTCCAACATTCATCAAAGAAAAATTCATACTTTCGCCACAAAGAAAAATCCGTCTGAAAAATATTTCACTAAGATGGAAAAATTTCGACATGTTTTAAAAATATTATGGTAATTAATATATTTTCAAAAATTAAAAATACGGTTACACCAAAATTGTAAAAGAGAAAATATCGTTTCCCAAACAACGTACGGGCAAACCAGTTTCTTCCAACTGACGATAAACCGTACACTAGTATTTCTAAAACGTGGGGAGCGCCCCCTCCCCCTCCCCTTGAGGGGCATGATAAGCTTACATGGGGGGCGAGCATAAGAAAATTCTTAGTTTTTTTATTGAAATTAAGTAACACAAAATACATTCAAAAATAAAAAAGTAACGTAATACTTATCCCAGGAGAGGCCAACCTTTTTCAGAAGAGTGCCGCTTTCTGATAAAAAAATAGTTCTGTCTGCCACTTCCAAAATTTTGAACAAAAAAAGTATGAAAAGGTGAAAAAATTTTACTTATAAGCTAATTATAGGTTTCTTACGCGAATAGCACATTTTTTAATGACAATCTTAAGTAGTAAAAATTTAAAAATAATATAATAGATTAGACAATAAAACAAATTTAGGTTTTATTATTACTAAACTTTTTACAGGCTCAATCAGTTAGGTTAGATATAAAATAAAACTGATTAACTTGAAACATTTAATTCTAAATAATTTTCAAACAGTCTCTACTTGCTTAATGCGACTGTTGAATTTGTAGGTTCTTTTTCCTTACCAAATCATATATATTAGGATTAGTTTCTCGAAGATGCAAACAAAAGTAAGCTGCTTTAGGTGCTCAGCAGTAAATTTTGAGAAACATTATGATTTTCTTACGTTCATAATGGAAAAAATTTGTTCTTAAACATATGTTGATCCAAGCCTATAACAATATCTGACAAGCAAATCATGTAAATTTAAAAAATTGCTTGTTTGTATAAATTTTCAAAATTCAATATAATTCGGATAACCTGCAATTGAAATAACTTCCTTACATTTAATTTTTAAGTATTGTATGGTGCTGCAGGTTAATAATTTCGATTTGGATTTCAGGTGGATAACAATTAACATCTTGCAGATAAATTGAAAAATTATTTATGAAACGATTAGCATTTTTTTATATCATCTTGAAAATCAGGAAACCTAAACTGAATGAATTCCGTAAAAATGAATATTAAATTTTTAAATCCATCATAGCTTGGATCATTCTTAATATGGAAGATAGTTCTTGTATGTATGTGAAATGTGTTAATCCTTTTCTCCAAAAGCGAGACAAGAAAAGCAAAAGATTGTTCACAAAAGAAAATATATAACCAATTAGGGTAGGGAAAATACAATTTTCTCCGTACAATCTTAAATGTACAATATTCAAATATCACATAATATCAATAAGAAAAGCTAAATCCCCTCGCCAATCTGCATTCGTGAGTAGCAAGCACTCACTGGGCAAATTTCTGGGCAATTTTCACTGTGGGTGAGCGTTTCTAAAAATGTGGGGGGAGCCCTCCTAATGGGCATGATAACTCTACGAGGAGAGCGCGAGCATATTGAAAAGTCGAAATTACATGGTTATTAAAAAAATATCAATTTATTGAAAGGATATAAAACAAAAACAAAAAACAATTAAAAGTAACACAATACCTATCCTAATATTTAAAAGTAACTTAAACTACTTATTACTTATAAGTAATTCATACAAATTTAATATTTGTATTGATAATTTGCACGGTATATATTTAAGGCCATATTATATCTTAGCTTTAAAGTATATTATTATTGCATTCATACGTTTTCATTGTAGGAGGAGAGGTGCGATGAAAATTGTGATTGAAAATTGGGTAGCTAATATTGAAAATTTGAAAAGCACCGCATTAAACCTAAAAAATAGACACTTGCATTGCTCAAAATACTTTAAATATTTTCAGAAACCTGAAAAGCTATTTCTTTTAAGTAAATGTAAGGCCCTTTCTCAAATATCACTAATGAAATGATGAAGTGTTTCTCAAACTCTGGGACGTGTTCTCTAGGGGGCGTGATAACCACCCTAGAGGTTATTCGGGGGACGCGAGCATATAAAAGAATTGGTAAATAAAAGATTATTTTAAAAAAATTATTCATTTCTGAAAAGAAGCAAAAAAAAAAAATTCTTTCTGACATAATATTAATTTAATACACATTTACATTTATTTAATATACTTATAAATGTATCAATACTATACAATGTGTTTAATAATGAATTTATCACACACACACACACACACTACTAAGTTAATATAACAAGTTTAATAATTATTGGTGACTCACATGGAGTAGTCATACACAAATTTATATACAATATATATTTAAAACTTATCTTTATAATTCGTATAATTAAAGTCGTATTGTAGTCTTAGCGTCAAAGTACATTATTATTGCATTCAATATATTGTTATTGTATGGAGGGGGTGCGATGAAAATTATGATTGAAAATTGGGTGGAAAATATTCAAAGTTTAAGAAGCACTGGATCGATAAATAGAACAAATTTCCCAAAAGTTTTAATTTTCTTAATTGCTAAGCAAACTGAAATTGCATTCATAATTTTTGTTTAATGAATATGTTTCTAAAATTAATATAAAATGTATTGTATATTTATTTTCAGCCATTGTAAGTTAAATTATTGTGTTTGAAATAAAAACTAATTTCTTGAATTAATTAAATTAATAGTTAGATTAATCAAAATTTATTAAATATATAAAATTATTATTAAATGTATTGATGAGTAAATTAAAATATCCTCTATTTAAATATTTACTTCACACAAAATTGTTTCATTTTGTAAAAAAAAAAGATTTATTTTTTAGAATATTGTAATATTTTCTGATGTAAGGACAAATTTTAATTGTAGCTAAATATTTCGCAAATTAAATATCTTTTCAAATTCTTTCTATAAATGTTATTTTTTTAATTAAAAAATTATGTTTTAATTAAATTTTAATCTATGCTATAATTAATAATATATATATATGTAATGTTTATAAATAGATGTTTAATCCAATTTCATTCGATATAAGTAAAATCCAATTTAAATTTTACGATTAAGAGACAGATACACTGGACATGTCTTATTTAAAAAAGAATGATTTTTAAATATCTGTGTGAAAACTAAAAGGCCTATTATTTTAACATAACATTGACTGTCCCTTTTAACTCCTTTTTTCTGAAGACATCTTTAGTGTTTAGATGACGGAATTGTTTGTTGATTAAATAAAACAAACCCTTTTATTTTGAAAGCGAAGAACAATAATTGAATAGAGCTTGGCGTTTCTGTCATTCTCTGTTTGTTATTCGTCATTGCAAGGAAGCAATAACAAGTTCCTGAACTGACAATGATCTTATGACATATTGAATGTGATGTGTCATGAGCATCTCAAAGATAATAATCAGTCCACAGGGTCCCTTCGACCATTTTTCTATCATTTAACAATTTATTGAAATATACTAACTCAAAGCGTATTTGTGTATTATATATATCTATATATATATATAAAATAGACGTGACCGTTGAAATGTATTTCTTAATAATAGGATGATCGCTATTGTTGATGGTTTCTTTGGCTGGGATTGACGAGGCGTTCGGTGATTGATTAAAACTTGTTTATTATCCATCTTGAACACATAAGATATTACAAGGACGATACAATACACGCACACAAAACAAGCTGCAGCCGGCTACATGTTTACGCAGACAAAATACAGAAGCGAAAGAGAGTTGGTCTCCAGGAATCTCGCTATTTATAGGCTTCTCAAGATCTGAGTGGGTGGATAGGTGTAGTTTAAAATACTCTCGTTAGGTGGCGGGTTAACTTATTATTAAAACGTTGGTCCCCTGAAGGGATGGACCATTGGCAATTAAAAGATATTTAAAAGGATTATATTAGTGGGAATTATTACATTTCCCCCTCCACAAGACACGTGTGTGCGCTAGGGCTCTTAGTACACACCCGTATCCTACAGAGATATTAATTGTAAAATTTAAATTTAGATTAATATTTACTTTTAAATTTTCCTTCACATTAACACATAAAAATGATTTGGAACAAGGAGAATATGTGGTTATAAAAGTATGAAACAAATATGCATTAATAAATTATAAATATAAAATTGTACAAAACAAAAATATCAAAGTAAGATTATTAAATACCAAAAATAATATGAAAACAGAAAATAAATTTTAAAAATAATTGTAAATGATACACATCCTGTAAAGTATTAGTTGAAACAAATGAAGTTAGTTCTTTCTAGTTGCCTTGCCCAAGTTAGCTAGACTTTGCAAGGTTGAGACGTGTCCGGACACTTGAAGCGGTAAATATGATAAGCCAGAGGCTTCAGTCGAAGGATATTGTATATCGTTTGGAATATGTGAAACACCAATAGGCTTCCCTATGTACTGGGAAGCAGAGTTTAAAGGTGAACCATATATTGAAATGGAGGTTGTCACAATATTGGGTTTTAAAAGACAATGGTATGTGAAAGGAATTGTCTGTCGCAATTACTGCATGAAGATGATGGTTTGGAAGCAGTTATGTACCACCTTTTGAATATGAATTCATAAAAATATAAATTCCTAAAACACAAAAAAATAATTTCTTAAAAATTTATATGAAATTGTATATAAGAGCACTGAGGGTGAAAAGAAACAAATTAGGATGACCCACGCCTTGCACAATCTTTGAGACAAGTTTTACTTCTTATCGTGTAAATGTTGCACAATAACTTCAAAAACACATATCCCAAGACTGGAAATTGCAAGTCGACCAAAGAGATTTTTTTAACTATTTATAACTTTCTTTTATGTATTAATTTTATGATGACAAAGGTATAAGTTTGGAGGCAATATATATATAGTTTATTGACAATCAAAGGTGTATTCCCTTGAGGTACTCACTATGCATAATCCTTACAAAATCCTTATTATTTATTCTAAATGTAAACATTCCTCATTTATTTTTATTTATTTATAATATTTTCTCAGCCTAAGTGCTCTCAAAACTATTATTATTTCATACACACTAAAGTTGTTCATTTTCATATCAAAAATCAATTGTATCATTCTAATAAAGAGTCAATCTAATAGTAACCAAAAATTCTAAAAACCACATTAAATATATATCAAATAGTATCTCAACATAAAATTCTCAAAATAAAAATATCAAATCTTTGGTATTGATTCATTAAAATGCTTGAAAACACTGTAAAATCATGAATTCTCATCTTAAACATCAAAATAACAGAAATCACTATGAGATATATGCATTTTACCATTAAAACAAAATATAACATTAAGTAAATTTAACGCGAAACTTCAAAAGGTAAAACCGAGATCCCTGGAAACGTTTTTAAAACGGTAAGTTTATAATAACATTCACAATAGTATATATGTGGAGTTGACTGCCCAATCAATTAATTTAAATACAATCAAAAAATAAAAATAGTTTGTTACACATATATTGAAAAAACATTAGAATAACCCATAATAACAGTACAATGGTGGAAGGGACACAAGAATAACTTTAAAAAATAACGATGAGGTTAAGACCCATAAAATATTGAAAAGAAACAATGGGGTAGAACCAGACACATAAGAAAAATTGCGGGGCATAACCAGTCTTTAAATAATGAAACTATAATGCGATCACTACCCCATACTACACCATTTCATATGGAAAACTTTAAAACATAATTATTTTCAAAATATCTGAACCCTAAATTAAAATCATTGTACGATTCTGGATCAAAGTAGAATGTTAGAAATAACACTTTAAATTTGCTTTCAAATTATTATGCATACTAATTACAATATTTCCAAAAGGAAAGCACTTCAACTCGGACAACGAACTCAAGGACGCTGTGAAGGACTGAATCTCATCATCACCTCAGGAATTCTGGGAATAAGGAATCTTTCGGTTCTTTTATCAGTAGGATTTTTGTGCTTATAGGCTTGTGGTTTATACTTTGAGTAAAGTCTTCATTTATACCCACAGCGTTGCTTCGTAGTTTTTAATTTGAACATCTCTTGTAGCTAGAAAATACACAGTTGAAAATAACGAATAAATCAATTATATATTACACACATTATTCTTAAGCAAGCTATGCCAGTTTTGATTTAAAGTTAAATGAGTTGTACCGAAGAGGCTTCAGTGTGCAGAATGATTTTTTATATAACCTTTTCAGCAGTTTTAGTCACATTGGCGAGACATTGCATTGAAACACTTGACACATTGAGACACTGGTGTTCTCACCAGACTCAAAGCGTTTTCTATACCAGAGAGATTTGCTGATGTAATTTGGCGGGCTTGTGTTTTCAAGCTGGAAGACAATTAACACAAATACAAACCTCGTAATTTCTACAGCAAGAATTATCTTCTAGGAATACAAGTTTGATATACGTTGAAAAGAAAGGAAACATAGCGTAGTATAGAATAGCGTTTGTTCCGTTATGCTCGAAGAAAGATATGATAATAGCCAACGAAGTGTTCTGCTTCTTAACGAAGTGTTTTGCCATATTTTAACCATTCTTTCTAATAGCTTTGATGTCCACTAATTCATTCCTGTAGCGCAATTCATGGTTAGTCTCTTAATGTGATTAATATGTTTCCTTTAGCTAAGTTTATATATCTATTAACCGTCATTTAAGATGGGCGAGAAATAATTTGTGAAACATCATTACTCTCAAATGGAATTCAATTTGAATGTGCGTAATGCTCCCAAAATAGGATTTCCTCTTTGTCATGCATCATCCGCTTTTCAGGTGAGATATTCGACTGTTCATTTAGTTTAAGCAGATCATCAATTATTTACATGTTAGGTAGAATCTAGTCTTGCATCCGAAACTTCATTGTAATCTAATAATACACAATTATACATAACATTTTATTAAGTCCTTTCTTCATCTTGAGAATATATATAATGACAACAATTAAAACAAGTTATTACACAATATTTAGTTTCATGGACGTTCTATTTTAGAATAATAATGTGTTTATTTACTTATTTTATATTTTGGAACCTCCAGAGGAGGGTGGATAACTTAAAAATATAAAATAGTCAATTCTGCTAAATATATTATGAATTTGAAGTGATAAAGGATATTTAAAAATCTTTAGATGTTTATGTAAATTAGTAGGATCAAAAACCTCTCGCTAATTAATGAAATTTATTACCCACCTATTAAGTATATATGTGTCTCACGGTTCTTTTGAACAGTACAGTGTTCATAGAAAATAGAGGAAAGTTAATGGATCTGCCTAGTTAGTTTATATATGGATTAAAGAAAATGATTCAGTTATTTTCTAAATTATGTTATAAATATGTCTACGAAGTTATCAAAATTTCAAATTGCTGAGAGTCTTCTGCAATCAATTCTCGCTGATGTTTCCTAATCATGTGAGACTGAACTGGATTGCAATATATACCAAGCTCGCTATCCGCTACATTTTTAATGCATTCTTGCTGATTTTATATTGCTCAGAATCAAGTTTTTGATACCCAAGAAAGTTTGGGTTATGCTGCAAGGTTTCTTTATTAGTTATAAAATTTTAATAAAAAACTACTGAGCCTTACTTTAAATACAAATTCCAGTATTTTTTTTAAAAAAATTTCTTGCTTTTTTGTAGTACATATTTTTATTCCAGAAGAAATTATTTTTATTATGAAGCTGATTTACTACAATTTTTTTAAAAATATTTGTAGGTATTACAACTAAACATAAAACAGAGGAAATAAATTTAATAAAGAAATAAATAGTCATATTTTTTTTTTAAATTAGATAAAACTTCATATATGTAAAACATATAAATGTTTCCCTTTGAGAAAAAAACTCTAATAAAATAAGAAATTCCCATTGGTATGAAAAACATTAAAAGTTTCTTAACATTTTAAAATTTTATTGTGTTTTTTGTGTATGTAATGTGAAAACGTGTTAAATTTTTTACAAATTTTAACAAATCCCTTTAATAGCAAAATCTGATTTCATATTAGCAATTACAAAATAAAACTCCTTTGCAATACCCTATAAACATTTGTTCATTATTTATATATATTAAGCTTATAATATACCAGAATTGTAAGCTTAATATTCTAAATTTATCATATTCAGTATTAAAATAAAAGTAGAAAACATAGATATTACTTATTTATCGTAATACCCTTCTATGCCCAAACTTGGAGATTTATTACGATATAGCCTCTGTATATTAACAATTAGTTATTCTAACAAAATAGCTGTAGAAGAATAAATAAATAGATAGAGTATAAGTAAAACTATTTATTTAAAAGAATTCTTATATTACATATTAATTTTTCATTTATACATCTTTTCTCATTACATGTATTGTGAATGTTCCCTTCCATATGTTTTGCTAATGCCTTCGTTTGAATCAATTAAGATAAACAAAAAACAAAAAACACACAACCACATTTTTTCTCAAAAAGTAATGTACATTTTCAAAAGATAAATTATTTTAGTTAATCTGAAGAAGTTAAAATTTAATATTCAATGTGTTTTCTATGCAGCAGGACTATAACTCTTATCTATAAAACACCTTTTTTTTAAAAAAAGTTTTCCTCTACAATCATATTAATTACCTCTCCTTTTACAAAGCGCAGTTTTGCATTAAATTTTAAAAATAATTTTAGCTAAGTATTTTAAAATAAGAATTTTCTAGCAAAAAGTCCGTTAATTACAGACTGTAATTAAATTACATTAATTGGCAAACATACAATTAAATAAAAGAATCGCGCGTTTTTACAGAAGCACCAAATATATTCAAACCATTATACATTTAATTCTAAAAGGTAGAATTAAATACTAATTATTTCAGTACAAATGAAAAAACGTCTTTGTTTTTGTATTCACAACATAAACTCCATTTATTTTTAGGAAATCATTAGAGAAATTTAAACTTTTTTAGATAAATTTAGTTAAATACAAAAATAGTGACTTTAAATTAAGTGTTTTTTACTTTTAGGAATTTCAAGTATTTAAGAGGATTATACGACTGCTTCAAACAGAAAGAGTTATAATTGAAAAACTATAATGAATGTAAGAAATAAAGAAAATCACAATTATAATGACGTCCCGTAAAAATCTTTAATAGTTGCTTTAAGGGATTTTTCCTTGGTTTTTAATTGGTTTATTTACAAAGTGACCACATTTAAATAATGCAAGTAAATGAATTGTGTGTACACAATCGCTTAATAAATTTGAAAGTGTTAAAATGGTTTTAAAAAACTTATTTATTTTTATTGAGTGGGGATTAGTATTAAGTGACCATTGATAAACCAAGAACAAATAATAATAATAATCAAACTAATTTTAAGGGTTACATAATAAGTTTATTATTATTATTATTATTTTGAAATTCTGAATATTATTAAATCAAACATGGTCTGGAATATAAAAACAACAACAACATTTAACGCTTTATATGGCTGTTTTTTTCTTGTAATGTTATATTAAATTGTTTTTATCGTGATTAATTTTTAAAAAGGATTTCGTTCATTTTATTACATAAAATTAAATTGATTTTTAATAGGCGGAAAGTAAGTTTCCCATCACCCACTGCACAAGGGAAAAATATCTTCATGCTTTATTTTATTTTCATATTTTGTAAATACTAAAATCAACAAAGGAAAAAAAGGAACAAAACATATTTTGTCATAAAAAATTTAAGATTTCATACATATTATTTACTCTATGAAATTTTAGAAAACAAGAATCAGCACATAAGGGGACATTGTAAGCCGCAGAAACGTGCCTTGTTCTTTCCTTATGTGTTATGTCCCTGTGTTTATATAAACGTCAACGACTTGGTATGTTTTTTTTTTGTTTTTGTAAATTTGCATATAGTCAACATTTTTAGCCAATAGGACGTCCTCTGGATAGTTTTCTTATGTATCAGGGAACTTACAGGTCGTCCTTTGGGTTTATTACTTGAAAATCTAGAAATCACTTGCCATGTTAGCCGAAGTGCTATCTGTACAAATTATAGATGTGAAAATAGTTTCCCATTGGCATTTAAAAATTTGTGAAGTTGTTGGGAAAGTATACTTTTCAGGGCCTATAAGAAGTTGAATAAATAATGAGCTTTTAATAAAAATATTATTTGTAGATTACTATAGTTAAACATTCTTCCGAAAATAAATATACTAAATAACTAATGTTTCTATTGAATATGTTTATCAATAATAATTTAATTTATCAATGTTTGCATTATGAAATATAGTTTCAAACTTCATTATCCCAAAATTAATGCTATATTAATGTGTTAGTGTAATTGTTTTAATACCGTAGATATAAACAACATTGTTTCAGTTATTTTAAATTAGAATATATAACTTTTTGTGACCTACTCAAATATTTAACTTTGTAATTTTGAATAGTATTTGAGTGATGAGGCTGACATTTGATTTGTTGCCTCACACTGAAAGTTTTTACATAACTTTATTTGAAAATCTCAAGGTCCAGTTGAATTTAAATATAACAGCTCCTACACACAGTCTAATTTCAAATGTTAAAAACATTGTTATGAAATATAATTGGTAAGATCCAACAAACAAAGCACACATGCTTCACTTTTCAAAATTTGACAAAAAATCATACTAACGGACATTTTCTAGTATTATTAATTGGTTTATGCACTACTTATGTTCTGAGATTAGAAATACGTATCAATTCAAAAAAGTGTATGAATTTATTTTACCTTTAAATATAGTTTCCAACATTTAAATAATGGTCAGAAACGCGAAAAAAGAGCAGTCAAATTTTTAATGAAGCATTTATATCTTGTAATGTTACCAGTTATATTTTAAATAATCCAATGTATATGGAAAATACTAAATAAAAGCATATTTACTGTAGATAATAGCTTGTTCGAGAAAGAATTTAAAAGAAAACTGCAACTTGAGAAACTTTGGCAACATAAAAAAACAAGTTCGATAAATTGAAATAAAAAAATTAACTATGAAATACTTAACTTAAAAACGTTTAACTTTGTAAGAAGTACTATTTTTTTACTATCTATCATTGCCAGAAGATAACGCAATTTAGTGCAAAAAAAGTATTAAGTAAAAAAGAAATCTCCCGAAGAAAAAAAAATCAACCAGTATAAATTTTATCTTCTAGTGTATTTTTTTCTACGTACTTGTTTTTTAGAGCCTTTGAAATCAGATCTTATAAGCTGAACTTTTATGTAGTCATCAGGACATAATCATCTTTGCTTTTGCAATCAGAAGTTTCATTTTTTTCTTATCATTTCCTTCACGTGAGCGGAAAGAAATATTGCTACTAAGAAAATTGTGATAAACTAAAAAGTTGCTTCCAACATTTGATGATACATAAGAAGACAAGGAAACGAAACTGAGAAAGAAGTTATAAGATGTAAGAATTTTAGAAATGGGATTAGCAAAGTACAGCCAGAGTCCAATTTAACGAATTCCTTGAGACAGAATTTTTTGTTCGTTATATCGGTGTTTAAGCAAATAAAAATTGTTTGCATTAATTAATGGAAATTCTGTAATAAGCAATTGCACAAAAATATCCACAGTCAGGAACTGCACACCTTTTATTCAATAGATAAATAATTTTCTTAATAAAAAAAATTCCATGCATTGTCATTCACTTCTGAGCTATAATCCAAATTTCAAGTATCTAGCTCATCGGGAAGTTAATTTAAAATCAGTTATAAAACTCCACTCTGACAAACATACAAGAAAGCGAGTTAATGAAAACATGGTGACCGGGGGGGGACCTATTTGATCCCAGAGCCACGAAATTGAATACATAGACGGAACTCAACCCATGCTATCAAAAGGTAGTCTTTGTTCGTCTAAATTCGTGTGCGTTCCACAGTTACGGGGCCCTTGTCGAAATCGGGGCCCACCTTTTCGGGGGCTCAAGAGTTTCAGACTAAAACTCTTTTTTTTCACATTTGCATGCATTGTCATCCAAATCGGAGCTAAGGTCCAAATTTCAAGTCTGTAGCTCATCGTGAAACTAATTTAAAATCAATTACAGAATTCTACTCGGACAGACATACAAACCTCTTCGGAGGCCCGGGTTTGAGACTAGAACTTCTTTTTTACATTTTCATGCATTATCTTTCACTTCTGAGCTATGGTCCAAATTTCAAGTCTCTAGCTCATTCGGAAGTTAGTTTAAAATCAAATAGAAAATTCCACCCGGACAGACAAAAAAGCGAGTTAATAAAAACATGGTCTTAAATACTGTAAGTGAACAATTAATTGGAAATTTTAAAGTACTAAATATTAGATGTTGTGTCAATATTTTTGATTCCTCATTCGAAAGAGTTATTTTTTTGACTTTATGCAGTGAAAAAATACTGAGTCATTTACATCCTGCTGCATAGGGTTTGTACACATTTTGCAAATCGTATAAATCATTAAAAATGTAACAGTTTTGATAGGAGATTTCATTGGATTCGACAAATCAACAGTTTCCTCAACTTCAGTTGCACGGATAGGTAGTCTGTCATCAAATGTAAGATAATTGCCAAAATTTTAAATTATCCCCTGCGAGTGGTATACGATAAGAAAGGAATATCATGTCTTATTCAATACTCACAAAACAGGTTATGCGCATGATTAATTTACACCTGTAAAGTCTAATAATGGTCTTCACACTTTCCCTACGAAATATGATGCTTACAAAAAAGTCTTTTCTTGTTCTGAACAAAACAAATGTGTCATTTGAAGAAAAAAATTATACATTTTTTCCTAATAAAAACTATTAAAAAAATTCAGCTTTTGAAAAAGTTCATTAACGCTTCGTTAACGCTATTATTCGTTTAATTTTTTTTTTGATTATTTGCTTAAAGTTCTATTGTATGAATTCTAATTCTTCTGAGAAACCCAAATTATAATTTCCCTAATTTGTTTTGGTAGTATACTAAGAATTAAAACTAAATGAATTTTATAGTTTCGCTCATTATAACTTTTGTAGATATAGAAAAAAAATGCTAATTAAAAAAAAAGTAAAAAAGATTTTAGAAGTAATTTTTTTCTGGAACAAATTAATTGTCAACCGTATTTGTCGTCAAAATGGATTTAACTTTCACTGTGACGAATGTATCATAAGAGTTATAAATTGCAGTTTGGGTTTATTCTGTTTATATCATATCGAATTCTTTTTAAAATATGCAATTGATGATAATTCTAAATTTACTGACGGTGCTAACTAGTATTTGTTTTTGCAAAGTAGCCCATTCATGTAGTAGAAGTAGCAAAAACCTGCCGAACATAGAATCGCTAAAATAGCAAGAAAGCTCCATAGCTTTCTCCACGTCTGTAATAAATACTCGTTCAAAATGAAGAGGCATCTTAGACTAGGATCCCATAGACGTACTATATCTCTTATAATCACACCCAAGAGATCCTTTTAAGGACAGGAAACTAAACCGAGGTGTCAAAATCCACCCACTTCCTGGGAAAACGCATCTTCTTCAGATCACCCCATATCCTTCAAAAGGGATTCCATATACCTTTTTCGGTGAAAGATGTTATCTCAGGAAAGAAAACTAATTTCATTGCTGCCTCAAAATCGGATCATTATTATCTCAGTGGAATCCTTGAGCACTTCATAGCCAGAAAACTCCAATCTAGTGAAGAAACTCAAACGTCAGTTTCCTGGCGGAACAGTTTTCAAAGCAAACATAAATGATACTAAACCACACAATCTACTTGAGACATTTGTTGGTAGTGCATTATCTATCACTATAAAAGTCCCATGTTTTCAGACGCACCCAGTCCTCAAGGACTTGACTGAAAATTTTCGAGAACGAATGTAAATTTAATCCAATATTTCCTTTTCTTTTCTTGTAGTAACGGGATATACAGCTGTAGGTTTCTGAGATCGTGTGTGTGTGTGTATAAGGTTTTCCCCTCTAACACGCAATGAATGGAGTTTCGCACTTTACAAATATAAAGAATTCGTACTTCCTTAAGCGGAAGAAATATTTCGGAAATAATGTTATAATACAAAATTATAAACGCTGAAATGATGATTATTGGAAGAAGAAAACTTATTTATGCATAAATATAATTTTGTGTAAAATATACTGGAAACTTATATTTACAACATCGATTCTTAGCTGCCGAGGCGCACTTTTTGCAAAAACATCTTGATAATTTTGTATGTAATTTATAAATATACGATTGCATATATATATATAATATGCTATATATATTCTATATATATATATATATATATATACAGGGTGCGGCAAAAAACCCGGACAAACAATTTTTTAAATAACTATGTAAAAAATTAAGAAATTAACAAAATATAACAAATAATATAATAAGAGTACACTCGTACTAATAAATAAATTTAATTGGTTTCAAAGTGACCGCCGTTTGCAGCAATGCAGAGGCGCAAACGCTTGCAGAAATTTTCAACAATGGGCCTCAAGTCTTTTACCTTTAATCTATCCCATTCCCGTGGAAATAATTGCTTTAGAGAGTCTAAAGTTTTGTATGGTTTAGTGCAGGCCCTGGACTTCAAAATGGGCCATACACTGTAATCCATGAGATTGAGATCCGGCGAGTAAGGTTCTTCAAATGATATCACGTCTGGAAAATTTGCCTTGCACCTCTTTTGTGTCTTTTTGGCCTTGTGAACTGGTGCAGAGTCTTGTTGAACGTCCACTTTGCATTTCCAAAATGCTTTTGGTACCACGGAAGTACAACAGCTTCAAGAATGTCCCTCTGGTACACTTTTTGATTGATTTCAACGCCCTCTTCCACAAAAACCAAAGGAGTTTTGGCATTTGCACCAATTCCGCCCCAGACTATGACCGACTTTGGATATTGGTGATATTCAACAATTGCCGAAGTGCTTGGAGCTTTCGCAAACAGATTTAATCATTTTGGGAGTTATGAACTTGTTGAACCGCAAAGAACTTCTCATCAGTGAAAAATAATCTCTCCCAGCTCCGTCTCAAAAGTTTTCGGCATCTTTGGAGCCGTACGAGTTTGTTTCCTTCAGTGAGGAGCTGAAATGTTCGCAACTTGTAAGGCTTTAGTCCAAGATCTGTTTTTGCTATTTGCCTCACCGATCTGACACTTCATCCCTTGTCAAGAGTGATTTTCTCATGGAAACCCTCGGATTTCTCTGAACTCACTTTTCGTTGGCCTTACGATTCATTGAAGTGCTTACAATGTGTTTTCGCCCACTTACTGGACGTCCACTATCATTGTCAAACTCTTTGAAACGGCAGATTGCATCAGACACTGTTTGCCGAGGTACATTAAGCAAACGAATGACTTCACACTGTCGTTTCCTTTGCTGAAACAACTTTAAAATATCAACCCTTTTGCTCAACATTATCCAAAACACATAAATCAAAGTACAAACTATGAAATATATTAAAACATATTTTATTATGAAAGTGGTAGATAAAGAAACATGAAAACACCAATTAAAAATACATTCGTTAACTATTTTAGGAGACAGGAAATTTGTCCGAGTTTTTTTGCCGCACCCTGTATATTCTCTCTCTCTCTCTATATATATACAGGGTGTGATTCACTACTGGACCAACAAACTTTAAGGGTGAGTAGAGGATACAGAAACCAAACAGGAATGCAGGGTCACAATTGTCGTAAGTGCGAGCTATTGGACAAAAAGGCAGAGAAAAAGAACAGAAATAGCCAAACATTAATGGAACAGAGAACATTTTATTCAAAGGTTGTACTACAGCTACTGTTCGAAATTACGACCAGTCCTAACAGCGGAGATGCATGGACTTCCCTACTTTCAGGAAATTTCCACTCGGCAGTCTTATTGTAGATGGTGCTGAACTATATATTAACATTAACGCTAATGACGCAGTTATAAGTATCATACTTCCTGGGCTTTTATGATCAAATCAGTGAGATTAAAAATTTATGTAAATATTTGATACGTATTATAATATGGATGTAATTGTATGACGGATCTATCCATGTCCTTTCATTAATCCTCTTGGGAAATTTTTGGTCTATCATTTCGAGTTTATTCACAACCAATCCTCTGAAGAAGAAACCTTGATTATGTAAATTAGTTTGGCTATATATAGTCTGTGTGGGTTTTTAAGCTAGGGGAGAGAAAAAGTGAAGAGATAGAATAGATCGCTACTGATCAGGTATTATACCATTTTCTAGCGTATTTCATATATTTTATAGGCGAAGGAATTAAAGTGACGATTGGTCACTAAAGTTTAATTAATGTTCAGATAATTAGGATAGTAGATTTGATCCATACTGAAATAAGAGGGTCGATTTTTAAAGTATTCTCATAACACTCGTATTTCGTTGTTAATCCACATATTGCTTAGATTGAGATCATATCTTCTCGTTGAAATTATTTGAATTGTGTTGCTAATTTGTGTGATCAATAAATAGATTGATTATTGGTTATGCCTGGTCTTCCTTCCCTTCCTTCCACAGCTCTTGGCGGACATGAGAGAACATCTCATTCTATACAATTGTTTACCTAAATGCTATTTTAAAAAGTAATGTAATAGTATCTGAAAAAATTGAAATATTATCCTAATTTGACTTTTTTATAAAACAATTTGAGGTTTTTAATGCCCCCAATTTATTTTAACAGGCAGCACCATCATTACCTAAAAGGGTTTTAGAATGAATCGTAATACGAACTTGAAATTGAGCATCGTAGACCATGAAGTTTAAATTTAGAATCACTGGTTTATTGTGGTTTCCAAAAATACTTCTGATTACATTCATGAAAAGAGAGAAATTTAAAACATATTCATTATTTATATCATTCTTCTAAGAAAATGTATAAAATTCATAAATGAAAAAAAATTAAAAGTAAAAACACATTTTAATTGCTAGCTTAAGATATCAAACAGTTTATAAAAATCTTTATTAGACTATGGTTTTATGCTACTACATTTTTAGAAATTTATCTATCATAAAAAAATGATTGGTTTTTAGAGATAATTTGCTTGTTTTATTCGATTACCTTAAAGGAAGTAGAAGAGAAAATTTTTATATCGATGCACAAAAGAACACGCAACGGAAAATCGATAGAAAACTTCTTTGTGAAACATTAGGTTTTTCTTTCTTTGTGTGACCCAAAGGTGATATATTTCCCTAGAAAATATAATATCAAAAACATGCTGCGAACAACTCAAGAAAGAGCTTCATTTTCCTTCCAGAGAAGACTGCGATGCTAGAATATTGAAACAATAAAGAATGTATATTTGTCAAAAAAAAAAAAACAGTTTGACTTTTCCGGCTTCTACATTCTCTTACATCCATCGGCATAACTAAGAAACTAAGAAATAGTATGAAAGGAATACAGTACTCCCTCATAACTTTCCTACTATATACTATATACGAAAAAGCGTTGCCCTTGAAACTAATGTTTATAATAACTAATAAGCTAATTTCGTACCTGCAGCCCATACACGTTAAATTTTTGTATTTACAATTATGTATATATATATATATATATCTGTTGGGCCCCAGGCCCGCTCGTAAAATGAGGAGATCATCATCTCTAAAATAACTTCTTTATTGTTCATCAACCATATTAAATCCAACATGGCGGCCCTTTGTCGCGCAACTGAGTGGAACAAAAGACAACATCGGAGTGAGGAGCCACCAGCTAGTGTTTTTTATTTGCTTATGCTCTCTCTTTCTCGTCAGTGCTCGCTTTACAGATAAATAGGCTTATTTATCCTCAAATCCTTACGTTATAGTTAACAGTTCACTCTATTTTTATTTATTATTTGCTTAATTTTGCAGCTAAACTTTCGAGACCTGACATATATATATATATATATATATATATATATATATATATACTAGCTGATCCGGCCCGGCGTTGCACGGGCTTTTACCGAGGGTATAACTTAATCCCCATGTTAATTTCCTCCTTTATTTCTGACGCCAGCACTTCTGTGTGGGTGTGACACGTACGATGTGAGTGCATGGCCCGTGAGTGCGTATCATGGCTTTCTCGTTTAACATTTTCCCTTATCTTGACAAAATCAGCACTTCCAATATTATTTTTCGAAATTACTTTGACTTCTTTATTTCTTTCTTCTCTGCTTACCCCAGGGTTGCACGGGCTTTTACCGAGTGAATAACTTCATCCCCATGGGAATTTCCTGTTTCCCTTAGGACGATAGCACTTATGTATATATATATATATATATATATATATATATGTGTGTGTGTGTGTGTTGATATAATTAAAGTCCAATTTCGAAATGTTGTGAAAAAGAACCACTGGTCAGAAGAATTTTAAATCTGAATCTAATATGCTTGAAAAAGGGGGAAACAGTACGGCATAGAAAAATGTTGTTCCAAAGTGTATCAATAGATGCAGCTATAAGCAGCATATTGTACAAACGGGTTAAACTCATGACGGTCACGTGATAAATGCAATCATCTGTTCTCCACTGAATTCAAACTGATATCAGACTTTTGCTTGCTATTCTAATTGTAAAATTCTTATACAGTTTCCTATTCAACTATTTGGTAAAAATATTCAAATATTAAGATATTCCGAGAAAAAAAAATCTAAAATTAAAATGTTTTTATTATGTTTTTATATTCTTGTACATTTATATAAATTTAATTTTATTTACATATGCGCATTGTTATTGTTGACAAATGTGTTGTTTACAAAAGAAAATCTCTGTGAAAAACAAAGATTGTCAACAGCAAAGTGTATTAACTGATTGACTGGAGACACTTAACTGTTTTATCATGTGATAATAAAGTTACATAAATTTAATCCGTTAAAAGACACTAATCAGTAAGACACGGCCAGTAAAATCAAATCTCGAGATCACATCACGTGCTCTAGCAATAGAGATTAGTGATAGCTCCGGTGCTGTGTACCAACCATTATGGGCAAAAAACTGTATCCGTATCGTTACTGAAGCAAGCAATATTAACATTTATATGAACCTCCAGAACGCATTGACTTTCATTAATGGCAGCTGCAATAAAAAATGAAGCTAAAAAATCATTCCATCAAACATGTTTCTGGAACAGATAAAGTATAATTCCCGAGTGCGCAGTCCTCAGCAAGCGTTAATTGCCATATAATAATAATACCCCAAACTCTCCCTTATGCGTGCGTGAGTGAGTGATTTTGGGGTTTATTGGCGAAGAGCGATATCGCTTACTGCGCAAACATTGTTTTAATATCTTGGTCCAGACGGAAGCGAAAGAAAGAATGAATTGAATGAAAGAAAGGGCGAAAATAGAGAAGGATCACTAGGGTACCCGGTTCGTGAGCCATGTTACAAAGACAGTAAACCCATGGAAAAGGAAAAGATCACTAGGCACCTCGGATTGTGACACCGTACTCACCTAAGAAGAGCCCATGAGGGCTCCTTATGCGATGGATGGATCTATGTGATAATCGCGTAAGTGGAATTCGCGTAAGTCGGGGTATAATTTTGAGTATAAATACAAATAAATTATTTTTAGTTGGGGCCGGAAACGAAAAAAAAAATAATTCAGAAAAGAAAAAATTGCTAAAATCTTAGAATATATAACACAAATACAAAACCGCAAACTTAAGTTATTTTGTGATCGAAGTTTCCATAAAATCTAGCAAAGTTATTTACTGGATCAGAGACATTTTTCCCACAAAATTTCCTTGTAGCATGCTAATACTCTTTCCAATTCCTACTATTAGTTCACACACTCTCTCTCTCTATATATATTTATTTATATATTTTTATATAACTTGTTAAAATTTTCAATCGTTAATAAAATACTTTTTATTCATTGGCTCAAGTTCAAATTAATTTTTTAAACTTGTAGTGGATGCCACTTGATGCTAATACACTTTTTCCAATATTATTCATTAATTAATAATAATTATTAACAAAAATAATAGTCCAACACCATATATAAAAAGGTAAACCGCTCGTTATGTCTCTGTAGCTCAATGGGTAGTGCTTTGGAGTTCTAATTCAAAGGTCGTGGGTACGAATCCCACCTGGGTTATCCTAATTTCTGAGAATGTGATTTCTTTTAAGGACACTATTTTATTGAAATAATTAAATTTAATTAATGAATAAATAGTAACAAACAAAAATAATAGTCCAACACCATATATAGAAAATAACAAAGAAAATCGTTTCTATTTTGCCACTTAATATTGTGATTCTATCATATGTATGGACATATTTATATTAATTTAAATTATTTAATAAAAAGTAAGTAAAATAAAAATTTTCTTTGTTGACCAGAGCAGGAATCGTCTTAATTTTTTTATGTACTTGCTTATTCCTTGATTTGTTGAAAAACTTTCTTCAATGGAGTCTATTTTTTCTAAAATTTGTAACATTTTTTAAATTAAACTCTGGGACCTTCTCTCAAATTCTCAACCGTCATTCGATCTTCTGATTGAACTTTGTCTAAAGACTCAATTGCTTCAATATCTTGCTCTTTTTCGTGCATTTCTATAAGCTCATCCATAGTCAGCTCCTGATTGTGGGAATCCAGCAGTTCAGGAACGTTATTACTATTCACTTCTAAATTTATTTGCCTGGGAAGATCAGCAAATTCTTCGTTCACATTATCAATTTCATCAAGCTCTGTCACCGATTCTGGCCGAATTTTAATAATGGGAGAAAAAACAAAAGATTAATCAACGAGATTTGAAAATTACTTAATTCCAGGTTTGTGTAAGTCGAGATATTACTGTAGTTGTTGAAAACTCGGATATGATCATATTTGTGGATGGACCTACTAGGCAACTCCATGAACAGACCTTCCCATCCTCCTGAACAGCCTACGGGAGATTCATTCCAATTATTTCTATGGGACCTCGATAACATTTCCTTTTCGGTAATACAAAGTCCGTTATTCTAGCGTTATGAAACTACCTGCCTATTTTAATGATTATCTGGTCCGAAAATGAAAGCCCAACTCCAAACGTCGAAAGATTGTGCACAAAATTTCTCGGATATCCTTTCAAAAAATAATCCGATTGATCTACCGGGTCCCATTTACTAAGAAAAATTATATTGCTTGGGTTTATATACTTCGGATATAACGATACTGGATCATGTGAATTCTGTCTTTCCATGTGATGTATTCAATAATATGAAAATTTTTTTTTAAATGTCATCGTTGTAAATATATAACAATTTTGATGATTATGTTTTATATATAGTTATCATTGATACACACCGGTAATGACGGTATAATCTTAAGCAATTTCCAAGAAACTAATGCGTTTTAGTTAGTCTGCGCCAAATCGTTTCTTGTAAGTAATAGGTTTCAACATATTAGCTCCTGTCTGGTAATAGGTCCCAATATTCTACCACCTTTGGTCAAATGGTTCCCCACTCGTAAATAATTTGTTCAAGTGTACTACAGCAGTATTTATTTTATGAAGATGATCATGGTTTGGGTGCCCATTTATAATTAAGGTAAATCAGGGAAGTTGCCACATTTAAGGATTTTCAATAAGTATATTGAAAATTGAAATGAAAAAAATACATTTTGTTCATGAACAAAATACACTTTATTTTTCAATATTTAATTAGTTATGTATACAAGTTAATTCTCTTCTTAGTATGAAGAAAATAAGAAATTTATAGATAAAGAATTTCATTTAAATACGGCATGTTCCCCAACATATGGGGGGAAGATGCCACCAGTCAAGGAGTAAGATGCAAAAACACCACAGTAAATAAAAAAATTAAAGCAAACAATATAAAAATTAAATATGAAGTAACAATAAATATAGAAAAACTATGAAACTTTTTTTGATTTTTAGGCTTAGGAATAATAGACTTTATGCGTCTCATTCTCCCAATATTTTAGACGGGCTAACTTTCGCATTACTTTTGATATTATTTTCATATCAAAAGCGAATCAAATATTATTTTAAATATGTGTGTTTTTCAAGACTAACATTATTTTCAATTGATTTATTTATTGATTGATTAACGTTTAAATCTAAAGTGACTCAAAAGCTATTTGGGAACAATGCAATTTTGATATTACACTCAAGAGCCAAAACATTATGACCACTTGTCAATAACGAGTTGGTTTGGCGCGCAACACAGCTTCAACCCGCCTTGGCATGGATGCCACAAGTCCTTAGTAGATGGCCGGAGACTGATTGTACCAGATGTTTAAGCTACGGTCACACAAATCCAAGATATTACAAATTGGTGGTTTTTGAGTGCTGAGCTGCCATCCTATGGCATCCAAAATGGGTTCTATCGGATTGAGATCCGGTGAGTTAGGTGGCCAGGACATTAACTGGAATTCAGCATCATATTCCTGGAACCACTCCAACACAATTTTAGCCTTGTGACATGGGGCGTTATCATATTGGAACATTCCATTTCGAACTGGAAAAACCGAGGCCATGTAAAGGTGCAACTGGTCCGCAGTGATGTTCAGATACCCTGTAGCATTCATGGTCTGCTCTATCATAAACACGGGTCCCAGAGACGCCCAAGAGAACGTCCCCCAAAGCATAATACAGCCACCACCGGCCTGTGTATGGCCTACTGTACATTGAGGAAGCAATTGTTCGCCTGGTAGACGGCGTATCCTGACACGGCCATCGGCTTGATGAATGTCAAACCATAATTCATCTGACCAGTCAACTCTCTCCCACTGATCCATGGACCAGTCGTATGTTTCCGGGCCCAGCGTAGGCGCAGTTGGCGATGACGCTTGGTCAGCAAAGGCACACGAGTGGGGCGTTTGCTGCGTAGCCTGATATCCAACAGTGTCCGCTGAACAGTGTGCTCCGATACTATTCTATTTGGCCCTGCATTGTATTGGGCTGTCAGCTGAGCCACTGTCTGGCTCCGGTTTTGCTTCAGCATGCGAGACAGTCTCCGATGACTTTTATCTATGATAGAGCGTGGACGTCCAACACCATGTCGTCTACTGCTGGTTTCACCGTCATTCATCCACTTTGCATAAGTACTAACAACTGCAGATTGCAAACAACCCACGAGTCTTGCAGTTTCGGAAATGCTTGTTCCGAGCCTTCCAGCCATTGCAATCTGCCCTCTATCAAAGTCACTTAGATCCGCAGCCTTTCCCATCCCACTCAGAAGTAAGTGAAAGAATGATTTTTCAGACTCTCCAGCAGCAGTTAAATACCACTCCCACCTGATCGCGTGCCTTCCACGTCATCCAGGCGAGTTCATTGCAAAATGTAGGGGTGGTCATAATGTTTTGGCTCTTGAATGTAAGTCATACGATGAGAACGACACCTTTGATGAAACCTTACTCTCTAAATTACTATATTACTCTAAGGTAAGGTGTGGAATTTGAACCTCGACAGATTTAACATGCTCCACTTCCACTACACAGTAGGCCGTTAGTGGCACCAGGATTCTAATCCATGACTTCGCATGTTTGTGGGAGACCACACGGTTACTTCGATTGTAACATAATTTTCGATAAAAGAAAAGAAAACTAATGTGAGTCTAAAGAAAAAAGTTATTTATAATATACAGGGTGTTCCCGAATTCCATCGACACATTCTAAGGGGTGATAGTAGGAAGTATGAGGAAGGCAAATCGCCCTAGAATATACTGTCGCAAACTACGCTTAGTCGTTGAAAGTCGCGATATAGTAGCCATCGGAAAAACGACGAGACACTCGAGGGTGGGGGTAAAAAAATTGCGGTCATTTGGAGTGTTTGGTGAGGTCTAAGAAACCTGCACGTATGCAATTTTCCCTCTTTTCCCCCGCAGTGTTTGTAGGGAGTTCTAGCCACCATGCACCATAACACGTGGTTCGTATATGATGGTGCCCAGCACATTTTTCAATTGATGTGCATAATCTCATCGGCAGGTAGATTGCAAGCGATGAACCTGCTCCCTCCACGCTCCCCGGCACTTACTCATTTGGATTTTTTCTTCCCGGTTTAACTAAATGTGCTTGTGTATCAGACGCCGGTAGTAAAAGGGAAAGATTCCACTGCAAGGGTAGACGTCGCTTCTGTGGACATCAACTAGCATTTGTTTGAATATGTTCGTTAATCCTTTGTCCGACGGTGTTGGCTGTGATATGACCAACGTAACCGCAACTTCGAATTTCTGTGGCAATCACTTCTCGTTTCATTTCCGGCTTCGAGCTGTAATGCATGGTTAGCATTGTAATAGAATAGCGTCTAATAGATGTATTTTTTACCTCTTGTTGTCCCTTTTCATTCCACTCGACATCTAACCCTTAAAAACCGTTTTTGCGAATCATTCCGACAAAACATGATTTGCGACCCCCTGTTCTATGATGATTTGTTGTTCCTATGAAGCCTACTGAAGCCCAGTGGCTGAATGGTAGTGTATTGCGCTTTCATACCACAGGTCAGGAGTTCAAATCCCGGGCAGGGTAAGGTCAACTCAGCCTGCCATCCCTTCAGTGGGTCGATAAAATGAGTACCAAGCTTGCTTGGGAACTGAAAACTGGGGGTTTCGCGTAAGACTGACCACTTGATTGAAACATATGCACCGCAGCGCCAAAGGACGCGAAAGCTGAGATAGGCACTGCAGGCCTTGGGTCTCATTGGTTGTTGTGCCTCTGAGTTCAGTTTTGAGGCCAACAATCATCCCATTGAATATGTCGGCCCAATTCGGCAACCAGCTTCTTAAGAAAGTCCAGTTTATTTCAGTGTTACAAATAATGTATTTGTAGTGATTTCCAAAGATTATGATATGTTAATTTTGTAGGTTTTAATTGTTGTTAGAAAATTACGAATAAGGCAGTGAGACTAATTTTTGTATTGCTATGGAAAATATTGGAATGTGTGGATTTAAAATGTTTCAGAGATTTAAAAACATATACTTAAATTAAGAGTTCTTATATAATAATTTATAAACATGTCTATCATGTGTTTCTAGAAGGATTGATAAAAATATCAATATTAATAAAGATTTAAAAAATTTCTAAAATTAACATAAAATTACTATTATCGGTTTAAACGGGAACACGCACACCATTAATGTTTACTGAAAAATACGAGGATTAATCGTAAGCGAGCTTTTCGTGTGTGTGTTTAAATGAATAATAATTTAGATAAAGAAAGATAAAATGATATTATAAAATTAAATCAAATCCAAAAACAAACTTACCAAGGAAACAATTCTATTTTGATCAATTTAACAAACGAAAACTTCATGTGCATTATTTGCAAAATACTTTAAAAAAAATTTCTTTTAAATAAATGTTTTGAATACTAGATAGCAAATTTTTGCAGTTTGCAGAAATAAATTGCAATGACTTTCTTAAATGCATTTTTCAAAAAATTTACATAAACACTCTCAAACTTGCGAAGATGCTTGCAAATAGACCCTTCTTGTTACATCCAGGAAAGGGGCCGGTATTCTAAACGAAGAAAATTCATTTTAATTCTGAACACTCACGAAATCTTGTAAACATTTAACTTATACATTTTTAAGGGACATAGGTTCTTTTTATAAATTTTTCCAAGCAGAAGATTATTTCATTGTTTTTGTATGTAGAATACCCATTCTTGTTTGAGATAGATGGATTTAACATGGAAAAAAGAAAAAGAAAAACTACGATGAGTATAGCAGAGCAAAATTATAATAATGATAGAAAGAGAATATTAACTCACAAAAATATTATTTTTTAATTTTATCGAAAATATTAGCTAAGATTTTGATTTTATTTTCTGAAAACAAAATATTTTTATATAAAATATTTTTGTACTTTCTGAATAGTTAATTAAAAGATTAATTAATCATAAGATTAAACACATTTCGATAAAGCCTGAAATACAGTTTTGACCATCATAGATACATATTTCAAACAGCCATTTATTGTTTAAATAGATGCTTTTAATATAAGTAAGGAAGTAAAAATATTAGAATTATTTTTAGCAAGATAATTAAATTGCGAACTTAAAAGTAATTATAATAATATTTATTCAATAATACTTAAAGCATTACAACGGAATAGAGGTGTATTTGCCAAAAAAGGATCAGAACAGTTTCTTGAAGATACTTAAGATGCCAGATAATAATATTGCCATTTTCAATTCGTGATTATTGTTCCTAAATTTAAAAAAAAATTATGAAATTATATGAAAAGTGAAACGAAAAATTGCAGGAACCATTTTTCTTGAAGTTCTGTAATACACCTATTTCAACGTGTGTGTGTCTGATATACATAAAAAATATATAAGAACAAAAACTTTCTAAACTGAGTGCTCCAGTAAGCCGGGAAAGTTCTGGAGTTCTGAAATGATCCTATCATCCCGGAGTTCCAAAATGAGGCAATAGCTTCGATTTTTGGAAATGATCCGATAGCTCCGGCGTTTCGAAATGAGCTGACAGTTCTGGCGTTCCATCAAGCTGTGATGGCTATGATAGGGATTTAGGAAGAGAATTTCCTTTAGGGCTCTCTGTGGTGTTTTGGTCCTTTTGTCCGCATGGTTTTCCATCTATGGTTTTTTTTTGTTTATTTACGTATTTCATATTCTTGTTTTTATGTTTTCAAATCCTTTTTTTAAAATAGCTTTGTGTTTTCCTTTTATACATTGTTGAAGATAGTTTTCCCCTCTTTTTTTTATTGTTAGAATAGACTGCTATAATGTTGATAGATTGATTTTAATAAGTAATGGGACAAATTAAACTTGACACTTTGTAAACTTGAAGTTTAGGAATAATTTGTACTTAGAGATAATTATTTGTATGGTTGCAGCATACTTAAAAACAAGCCCCTTTCAAAATTTTTTTGTAGTTTTTCGAAAATAAAAATGGTTTTTTTGTATCCAATTGTATGTTTGTTTGAAAAATCATTGTTAAATCCAAATTCTATGGAAAATTGTCTTCTTGCGTGAGAAGAATCAACTTTATTTATCTGTTTTTTAAAAGCATAGGACAAAATAATAGGGTTCTGCAAATTCTAACATAGTAATACCTCGTGAGTAACGCTACCCTGTCTTACTCGAACATTTACTTAACGAATTTCAAATCACGCTGATTCGTCTTCTGTATGATCGCTGTGCATTTTTTAATTTTCTTTCATGTCTGAAACTAAGACTGAATCAGAGCTAAAAGCGGATGAAATTAGTAAAGTCATTGCAGATGTTGCCGATCTTCCCAGGAAAATAAATTTCGAAGTGGATAGTGATGATATTCAAGAACTGCTGATTCCAATAATCAGGAGCTGACAACTGATAAGCAAGACATCGAAGAGTCTTTAGACCCAGTTAAATCAGAAGATGAAATGGCGGTTGGGAATTTGGCAGAAGGCCTTAGTTTAATTGAAAAAGGGTTACAAATTTTAGAAAATATAGACTTCACTGAAAAGCGTATTTTTTTCAACAAAACAAGTAATATAAAAAAATATTAGCGTGTTACGGGGAAACTTTGCTGGAGAAAAGAAATTGTTTGAGCTAGACCACTTGAGTGTGTTTGTTAGATTTGTTAGAACTTTCGTTTTGCAATTTTGTGTAAAAGTGTTATCTAAGATTTTTTTTTACTATACATATTTTCTAAATTAGTATTTTCATTCGTGTCCGGTCCTAACCACATGCTCGGAAAATTATAATTGGAACTAATACGTGAAATAATACTCTTCTGTATAATGCATAATTTTTCGTATATATAGTAGTTAGATTGCATTAGCATGAAAATTGTATTATTTTTCCAATCTGACATTAATTATATATATTTTATTACAATATTATTTTTTTATTTTATTTCTTATAATATATATTTAAATCACTATTGCAGCAATTTTTGTTTAAGACAAAAGTGTTCTGTAAATAAATTACATCAATTGATAATGAAACTTGCTTATTTATTGTAATAAATGACATTAATGTAAACCTCTACAATTTTATAATTTATTGTCATATAAGAAAGTTGTTAATTATTTCCCCTCGTTCTAGATTCATATATCATATTAATTTACAATTAATAGATATTTTTAGTAATAAACTACTCGTTCTACAACAGTAATATATACAGTTAATAGAAAAACAAATCTTGAAAATATAATGTTGTCTGCTTTACTGGCAGCAGACTATTCTTTTTTTGACTTCACAAAAAGCTCCTTTTCATTAGAATAATATTCCATATAAATCACTCGAGTAAATATTGAGAAAATAAAAGTACATATAGAGTAAAAATGGAAAGACTAACACTTTATCCTTAATGGATCGGTAATTGAAAGAGCCGCAGAAAACATTTATTGTTAGTCACTTTTTTCTGGTGATATCATTTATTTATCTTTATGTATTTACTTTGGGGAACATATGTTTTTTTTTCATTGACATTCCAAATATGCACATAATAATTATTCCCTGCGGAAATTCTTCGAGAAAAATTCTGCATTTATTATGATTTAATTTCGATACATACGCTTATGAAAAATTCTAATATGTATAATTGAAATACTTTTTATAATTTATTAATTTTAATTTGATTTAATTGCAATAGTACAGAAAACATTAAAAACAGCACTAATAAAGTATACTTTTTAGATTCAATTTAATTTTAAAAAAAATTCTAAATAGACTTTTAATTAAAAGTAAAATTTCTAGTGATGTATGGTTATTTCAATAATTTCTCGGTAAGGAAACCAGATATTTTGATAGACAGTACAAACAATCTTTTCAGTTGATTAAGGACTTGTAACAAAAAAAAAATACAAATTTTAAAACAAAACAAAGAACAACTTGAAAAAGAAATATAAGAAAATATCCAAAACGATTCTTTAGATAACAATAATAATTTAATCTGTATTATGCTTAATTTGTTTCTAATAGGTACCGTATTAGTAAAAATTACCTTTATCAAGAGGTAATGCCAACGATTTGGAACAGGCTGATAGGATGATCCAATTGTTAGGAAATTTTGCAAAAGAGATGTGGCGATTAGATGACTGATGTACCAGTGACTGGACTGCAGTGGATTTCAAAGCCAAGAAAATAGCACTCAACGAAAAACTTCATTAGAACGAAAAAAGTAATTATCAGATCACTCAAGTCTCAAATTAACAGATCCGTTGATATAAACTACTCGACACACTAAAATCCCCAATTGAATAATTTACAGATATCTGAACGAACGGAATCTACACTCTTGATCTATTTTATGCCGTCTTTTTTTCACGAATGTGCATAATCAAGTCTTTGCACATAGAAGTCAGGTTCGATAAGTTTGGTATTGTCATTACTATACACGAAGTCTTTAATAACTTGTTTGAAACAGTACTTTTAAAATGATAGCAAATGAAGATTTTCCTTGACCCTCAGATATCTTGTCTTTAATATCAAATTCTCCACGCATTCAGAACAAAACATTATGGTCTGGGACATCCTTTCCTTTGATAGGTCCCCTTTGGCAATCAGTCATGGCACATTTTCAGGACAATGAGATGTAAATAAATTTTTACTGCAAAATGTGTTATTGTTCGGTTTAGATCATTGAGGATTTATTTTTCCATCAGATGTTCTTAATCAGGACACCAGGCGCTTTGTACTGAATTGCATTCATGCCTCTGTATAATCTGCGTCAGCTGGATTGTGCTTGTTTTATCTTTTATGCAATTTCCATCTCAAATTTCTTTTTCGTGGATACTGGCTCATTATGACATTGCTGGGAATGAGCATGCTGCCTTTCTTGCTAAGAAAGGAGCCTTTGTGATCCAAAGACGCATGAGAATTTCAACCTTTAATTTTTTAAAGCCTTTTCAACCTTTAAGTATAATTTTAAAATGGAAGCTGAGGAGATGTCGATGGACAAGAACTGGACAACCTTGAATGAGAGCCCGTCTTGGGTTCCTGAGGCATCTAGAAAAGCTGCTGAAGCTCGTCTTAGACTTTTTACAGGGCATGGCTGTATGAGATACCATCTCTAGAGAATTGATATCGCCAACTCACTAGACTGTGACTGGCCAACCTATGACCGCTGAACATTTGGACGTGTGCCCTGCACTAAAATGTTTTATGTCGTTGAAAAATATTGGAGCGCGCTAGCACCAATGACATAGGTGATATTTGTAGTGTGTTGTAATTGTAAAATAAATCTTATATGCAATGGAAAGTACCTGTAATCCATGCATGAGATTGCTGAAAGTTTAGCATAATTTGGGAGAGAATTGCGCTGGATTCCATCAGGGAGCTTTATCAGTTTATGCCAGTCCGTGTAACTAGCACCATTAACAAACATCTGAGAGAGTCAAATATACTATATCGCCTTAGTAATTCTACTTTCTCTTTCTGCCTGAACATTCTGTACACCAGTAGTTTTTAAACTGTGTTCCACACGTCACAAAAAAAAAATTTGAAAAGAAAATTATAAATTTGTAAGCAAGATGTATTCATGTTCTATTTGAAATTTGTATTTGTATAACAACAAGTATCAAAATTTCATCCCCGTCATTAAAACTGAAAATCTTATTTATGTATAGTATAACTATATTTTTCAATTATTTTAGACTTTTATTGTAATAATGAAAAAAATATTATGTTAGTACAATGCTTTGCAAGACAAAATTGCTTTCTATCAGACAATGTACCCTTTTTATCATTTATACAAAAAAAAAAAAAAAACATTATGAAGGAAGGGCCTGTCTACGTATCAACAGATTTAAAACTAAAATCTAAATTTCAGCAAGGACAGCTCCTAAATTTTAGGATGAAAACTCATGTAAATTACACAGGATTTTTCACACAGCTATAAGCTTTTTAATGCCATTCAGAGCAATATAATTGAATAAAAAATATTTCTCATTGTAAGGACTACAAAAACCAAATATCAAAACAAATTAAATACAGAATATGAAATATGACGAAAGATAATTTCAATAAACTGAAACTTCGACAGTTTGTGCAAAAAATGCAAATATATATCCAAGTTACTAACTAAAATGTATGGGTAAGTGAAACTTGTGTGTGTGTGTGGATAACAAATTAGTACCATTAATGATTAAATTATCTTAAAATTAGATTATTTCTTTAATATGAAATTCAATACTTCTTTTTAATTATATACAAATGTTATATTAAGGTACATTATTCTAAGTGTGGGGGAGGGGATGGGATTCTATGAAAACATTTGAGTATCTAGGGGTCTCATGAGTCGAAAAAGTATGAGGAGACAACTGCTGCACACTATTAAATTTTTTGTACAGGGATGTCAGGTCCTATAAGCTTTCTGGTTTCATGATCAAAGCTTTACTAACTTTTCTCATTTTGTGACTATCCAGTTCTGGAATAAGTTTCATAATTAGTCTGACATTTTTTCTTCTTGGTTTTTCTATGATCATTCATCTCCTCTATATTATATTTGTGATTAAACAACAGGGTGAATAGATTTTTATATCTTCTATTTGACTAAAATTTTTATTTATTAAAACAAAATCTAATCAAAGATTACTGCAGAACAATACAGTATTGGAAATTGAGATATGTCTTATTAGACTTCCATGATTTTTTAACTTTATTTTCTTTAGAAATTCAACTAACTTTAAAATAAAATAATTAATCCGCTCATGTTACATTAAGGAATGATGAAATTAATAAGGGCTTTTATAGTATTATAATTAATAGGAAGTAGAATTAAATTGAATTACATTTATGGTATGTTACTTTTTGAAATGAGTGTTACCAGTTCTACCGAGAAAGAAAATAATTTATACAAATAGGTTAGATTGCATCCATATAATATAAATTAACTTCTCGAAACATAGTGAAATGAAAATTGTTCATTCTTGTATATTTTGCAAAATGGTTGTGATTTCATTATCAATTAAGTGGAGTGGGATGCATTTTTATATAAAATTCCAGAAGAATTTGAAAATATGATTAGCCGTTAAATTAAAAAAAAACCAGTTTAAATAATACAAATGTTACACATCTAGGTATACGGCTAACAAAACTGTTTAAATGGGAACAAATTTCCGATATAGGCGATAACAAAACTAACTCACTCCGTAAAAGTGTCTATATTAACTTAAATGAATTTAAGCCAATATATTATATATATATACTAGCTGATCCGGCCTGGCGTTGCAGGCTTCTACTGGTATAGCAATCACACCATGTTAATTTCCTCCCTTTCTTTCTGGCGCGAGCACTTTTGTGTGGGTGTGACGCGTACGATGCTAGTGTGGCCCGTGGTGGAGTGTGGCTTTCTCGTTTAACATTTTCCATCTCTCACAAAATCAGCGCTATGTATTTCTCAAATTGCTTTGATTTCTTTGTTCTTTCCCTCTCCTTGGCCCGGCGTTGCTGAGCTTTACCAGTGAATAACTTAATCCCCATAGAGGCCTGTTTCCCTCAGGATGATAATACTTATGTAGGTGTATGCGCGATGTGGTGATTTCTTTAATTATGACATTAAAACTCCCTTTTCGAAATTTGTTCTTGTGTTGGTGTAGGTGTGGTACTTAGGAGGTGGGTAGCTTAGGTGTCGTCTCGTCCTTGACCATGGTTGAAAATTTGAGTCCGTCACTAAAACCTTCGAATAAGGCAGACAATTGCAGATTTATAAATATACTCACTTTTCAATTCTTTCGTTGTAATTTTTAGCCTCGAGCAATGTAGCCTTTTAAAATAGTTGTATGTTGAAAAAGACAGAAAGTAGAAATGTTTCAAATTACAAATTTCTACTATTTTAAATTTTGATAAGGTATGAGGATATAAGTTTTATGCAATTATCTTTATAAAGAAATTATTAAATGATTGTTTAAGTATTTTGAGTGTTTTGTTAAAATTTGTTCAAAATGTTTTGGCTTTTATTTTAAATCACTGATTCTAACTTTAAAATCATTTTATTTAAACATAATGATTTTTGATTCATTTTAGAAAAATCATAAAATATGCAAAATATCATTGTTTTGTAAATAAAAATAATTTTTAAAATTCTTAAAAAGAAAGATAGTTTTCGGCATTTATTTTTAATCACTGATTCAAATGATCAATGGACTTTTAAAATCATTTTCATTTAATTCATCTATACTATTCATTTTAGAGAATCATAAAAACAAAACAAAATTAAATTATTTTATACTAATATTGATTAAAAATATTCATTTAGCAATTAATTTAATGACATACCAATTTAGTGATTTTGATATATTAATAACATCATTAATAATGAAAATTTTATTTGAACAAACTTTATTTTTCTAAGGAAGTTATGCTTATTTTACTGAATAATTTCAAAAATTCAAATGGGCAAATTTGCGTTTTATTATAGTATATCAAAAAGGTTATACATTGACATTATTTAAAAGTAAACTATAAAGTTTATGAAAGAGAACAAAAATTTGATACTGATAAATATTTTAAATGAGTCTCAGAAATGCTTATTGAATACTTTTGTCAGCAATCTAACATCTATAATGATTTAATTTTGAAAATTATCTAAAGGAAAATGACGAAAATTGGAAGCAAAATAACTTTTCTCGCATTTTACTCATAAATTTACTGATTTCCCGCTGTTTAAGGCAGAACTTTTAGTGTAACCATGAGTTAGATGCGGTCGGCAGTTAAACAGTTCTAAGATCTTTAACAAAACTATTTTTGACTCCAAGGTTTAGCTAACTGTAAAATCAGCGTATTTTCATAAATTTTAAAGTTAATGCTTTCAAACTACAATTAATTGCAAAATAAAGTACTTTTAAATAAAAATGTACATAAAATACTGTTTAAATTATTTCTCAAAACGGTTTTGAAAATCACAAAAATTAATAATTTTGAGTATTAATCCATAATTTCAAATTCCATTCCATAATAATAATCCATAATTTTGAGCTAGATTTTGATCTTCATTACAGATTACGGATAATATTCTTTTACACACGGAAATAAAGTTTCGTGCTATTATCTTCATAAATGACAAATTCTTCAATGTTAAGTTAAAATTTTAGTATTTTTGAAAAATCTTTAAAAGAAAGGTTTTACTGGAATTTTATTTTTAAATGACTGGATCTAAAGAAAGGCAGGGTTATTTAGTGTAGAATATCGTTTTAATAACACGAAAAATTCATACGCAACATTTAGAAATAATTTCCATAAAAACGCATCAGTTTAGCCTTTTTAAAATTCTTAAAATGGAAAATATCATTATTTTGCAAAAATTATACCGTATTGTGGCAAATAAATGATCTTTCCCATTCTGCAATTATATTTTGTCTGATTTTAACAGTAAAATTGGATGGCAATTTTAAAATGTGGAAAATGTCGGATCACCGCTCAGCCGAAACGGAATGGAAGTTCTGCTAAATAAACAACCCGCAGGAGTAAAACAATTAGGCGTTTAAAGGTTTTAATTAATATCTTTTAACTAATTGCAATATCAGATGAAAAATTGTTCACGTCTATTCTCAGACCTACTGCATATACGCTGCAAATTTTCTTTAGATTTGGTCTAATCGTTCCGGAGGTTGGTTACAAACACTGTGACCTGAAAATTTTATATATTAGATATATGTATATGTGTGCGTGCGATAACTAGAAATTGATATCTACTCATAATTCAAATCTTCGTTATTTATAACATCTAATTCATAAATCTCAATACCTATTTCGAATCGCGACTCAATTTATTTTTTTCTAAAGCATTTTCAAAAGCGGGTATTTATAACTGATTCTTTATACCTTGAATTTTGATAGATTTATTGGCGATTCCAAGATACAAGATCATTTTTTTGTGCCTTTCTAACCGGGATTAATATTCCCTAAGCAATGATGTCATTTCTATAAATAACTAATTAATCCCTTTGCCTAAACACGTGACTGTATTTTTAATTATGCGCTTTTTCCAGTTCTTTCGTGTTTATAAAAACTTGATATTTGAATAGTCCTCTCTATCTTGTATCTTTAGCTCTGTACGGGTAGCATGTTCAAATAAATGATGTGACCAAGAACAAAGATATAATCATTTTAAAAATAATGATCTTCCATCACCCACACAATGTTCTGGATGATTAGTATCTCAAATTCCAAATATGCATTCAAAATATTAATAAAACTTTTATTTAGCAGGCTACGACCTTTAGCGAGGAAAATAAAACGCTTGCTCTCTTTGCCTCCATTTGACTTTCCTTGTTTCCCTAAAATTGCAACGATTTTGCAGGAAGGAAAATAGTGACAAATTTTTAGAAGAAATGGAATAAGAGCTGAATGTAAATTTTGAAGAAAATGTATCGAGTTTCTCTGCAAAATATCAGATATTTCCCTAAAAAGAAATGAGATGTTTTAACAGTGGACAATTTAATGTCATTTGGAGTTTATATCCCTAGAACATCTTAGATAACCCCTTTCACCCTGGTGGAGTTGTCTACGGGTATCTACGTGGCTGCTAGTCTCCGTTCATTTATATTGTTAACCAGTTACCACAGTGATCATTTAGATCACCTCCCTCAAATCCCAGTGAAAACGATATCTTTTAATCACTTCATTATTGTCATTGGCTGGTTTCCTTACATGTGGCCATACCCCAAACGAGATTTGAAGCATTACCAGCAGCAGTCCAGCAGCTAGCATCTGATGTTCATAATTTTGAAGCTTCAAAATTACGGCTTTCGATTTTGTATCAACAGGAAAAATTAAAAGCCTGCACTTTTTATGATTTTACATTTTCAATACCTCTTTAAATATTCTGTATTTATATTAGAAAATAACTGTTTTATTATTAAAATGTAAGTTTAAACATGCTAATCTATAAATAGATCGCTGGGCGTTGAGTGGTAACTAATATATTTCCCTTTTCATTTCTTCCAGAATGTCTCGGCATAAAGTGTTTCACACCACCGAAGCGTTAGAATATATGTTTTCCTAAAAATATAGGTCTATAATTGGTTACCGCCTGATGTGGATGGTTAACTGACGAAGAGTATTTTGATAGAGGATGAAATGGCTACTCCATCAGTAAAAGATCTATCAGGTAATGTAGAAATTTGTGTACCCATGGAAGAAATATAAAAGTATAAAGACATCGAAGATATATTGAAATTGTGCTTAACTCAGAGCAGAGACAAATTCTAAGAAGGCTTTGGAAGACATCAGATGATGTCCTCAAGATCAAACATGTAGACTCTGAGCGTTTAGATAGAAAGACCATGTCATGAGGAAAGACAAAATAAAGCAGATGTCAGTTTCAAAATGCTGAGGGTAGATCTCTTACGTTTTGTACAAAATGTAATATAACCCTTTGTCTGAAATGTTTTCCATTATATCACTTTTACAAATTGGCTGTATAAATTGTAACTAAGTAAGTTTAGATCTGTAAAATAATATTTTCTCTTTTAAATCTCATTAGGTTTTTTTAAATTCACAAAAGTTACATTTTCCCCCCCTAAATTTGTAATTTTTTAAATATAAAACCATAGGAAGGTTCTTGGTCTTTTACTACCATAAGCGCCCAGCGATCTATTTATAGATCGCCTATTATCTCAGCTGCTAATTACGGAAAATGGATACAACTTCATAATTACTCTATTTTGATATATGAAATGTAGTTTAAAAATATTTTTTAAAAATTTCGAATTTAAAATAATTTGGGCATTAACGGATTAATCAGTTGTACTAGCTACTTCGTTTTTTGTAGCTCGAATATGTTAGAACTTAAGTGCCTGAGCATCAAACAAAAAAAATCACTTTTCAGGGAAACGATAAAGGTGTCTAGAAACTTTCCTTGTCGTTTTTCTTTCATATTTTTCTTTTTTTTTTGTGACAGGTAAGATATATAAAATAAATATATATTAATTTTCAAAAAATGTGTGAATAATTACTTTTTTTAATGTATAGTGTTTATTACTTTAAAATTTGTTTTACGTGGTTCAAAAAAAAATTTAAAGATGATCCTCTATATCACGAATTTTCCATATAATGAACTTTTTATCGGGATTTAGCGACTTCGTTATATAGAAGTTTGACTGTATACCTTATGTTCAGATTCGATTCAATTTAAACGCGTGTGAGCTCAATAATGTTACTTCATATGCGAATACAATAACGTTATTTTCGGTACAGGGAAAACTGCAATCCTAATCATGTATTTTCTTTTCTATATCATTTCTGAGAAAAATATTTTGTATAGTAAAGAATAAAAAGCAAATAATTTCTCAGCAAATTTGCATTTACAAACATTTGAACTTTTGAAGTTATTTATTTGCACACATTAGAGTTACCATCATATCCATGGAGAAAATATGAATATGCGAAAAGCATCGACATACATGTTTCACAGAAATTTTGAGATACTTTTGCACAAGTGTGTATGTTTATTACAGTCCCGCCCACCTTTACACCCAATGCGTATTTAATGGTACATCATAAATATGTATAAAGCTTTGATATCTTTGAAAATTCATCTCCAGGGAAATTCTAATAAATAAAGTTTCTATTGTTAACGTAGCTCATAGTTTTGATCAAGGATTAAATAAAGACGGCAACATGTGAAGTATTATTTCACAATATCTTTGATCTTCCATTCTACAAACTAAGAGAATTTTAAATTAAGGTGTAATAATCATAAAACATTCCTCGTTTTCATTAATATATGCAGAAATTGGAACAAAACTCTTGCTCTGCTCCACGGTAACTAAAGTCAGACTACTGGGATTCTAAAGTATTCTAGTATGAAAATACCTTTGAAAGTTGAATTTTATCATCATGTGCTCAAAGGACCATCAATCTATTTTTTGGATACAATTTACAGTTTTCACTTTCAATTTTTGGTCCTTTTCATGCATTAATTTTTGTATGTATAAGTATCTTTCGATTTTTTAAAAGTAGAAATTAAATTCCAAAAAGCCTGTGTAACTAAATATATGTGTATGACTAATCACACACGTTACCCTTAATTAATACCCCGTATACAGTTATTATACTCATTTTAAGTTATTAAATTTTGAAATGAACAGAAAGTATATTACAGGTTCAAATATTTTTGTAATAAAATCAATATTTTTTATTCCGAGTTAAAATACAAAGAACTTATTTGAGTTATTTTGCTAAAATATTAATTACTGTGTTTTACACTCTCGCAATAAAATTGACTCAGCTTATATTTTTGAAGAAATACAAAACAGAATAATACTGAAGATTGAAATTATCGGATACTCATTGAAAGTGGAAATATAACGACGATTTTAACTATATAATGATATTAATCATAAATTTCTTACATCCAATAATTGAAGTAAATATAAAATATAATAACTAATAACTTTCTGTTTTCTAATTTAAACTCAACTTTTTAGCATGAAACGTTACAAAAAATTAAATACGCGTTCATTTATTTACATACAGAAACTAAATTATCCTGTATAAATAAATTATACTCATACTATATCATTTTTATCTAAATTTAAATAAGCTTCAAATTAAATGTATCAAACAATAATTAATCAAGCAAAGATACAACTTCGTAACTGGTTCACTGAATATTCGTTACAAAACTATTTTTAAAAGATTTTTATAGAAATACTAGCTGACCGGCACAAACGTTGTTTTGCCATATAAATTATTTCTTCTGAATATTTTTGTAGTCAAATAAAAATTGTAAGTGTGTGGGTATGTGGTATATGAGTGAAAGAAGAATGGAGCGCTGTGAACGATGACGGCCTATAAAAGTAACAAAACATCAAACATTCATTTTTTGAATTATTTGTTCTTTTATTATTTTAACTAATAAATTTCAAATTACATCTCTATCACAAATTATGACAATTAAAAAATAACATTATCAATCTCTTAGTGCAATGGAGTGTACGATATTTTTTATTGAGTCCATCTTTAACCAACACAAACAAACTAGATGGTTTACCTACGCGAGAACATGGCACGTATAATTGTCCGCGTGAAAAACACGGTGTGCCCAAATCTAAGCCACAAACAGACATCGTTTGACCTTGATACTTATTGATAGTCATTGCGAATGCCAATATAATTGGAAATTGAATCCGTTTGAATTCAATTGGCACAATTGTGGGTATAATGTAGATTCGTGGTAATAATACATCTTCTCCTCAGAACTTGCAATTCAAAATTCTGGCTTCGACAACGTTTTTCATCAAATTTTTAATGACTAATCGCGTGCCATTGCACAGCCGTGTTGGGTTCAAATTACGAAGCAAAATAACAACAGATCTAACCTTTAGTTGTAAATGGTACGGTGGCATGCCTGGCAAATCCAATGAGTTCAAAAACTCTGCTGGATAATTTACAGCTTCGTTGGTATCACAAACTGTATCGATAGATTTGTATGACATCAAGTCCCCTGGCAACAACTGTTGTATCTTGAAATTCAAATCGTTGACATCCACATTTTTTGTTGCCAGAATTGCTCTTTCTGCCAGCCACTCATGATTAAAGTATTGTGTGTGTTTTCGAGAAATATCTGGTCAATCAGAGCATTTTGAGAGTTAATGATTGTGCAGAAATCGGTCGGCAATTTTATGCATCCAGTATTTTCATGTACAGCTACTTTTCCATCACCGATACCCAACAGTTATTTTGAGAATGTTTCAACGGATGGATCTTGAAGCAGCACCAAACTATCACATCAAGCCAGGAAAAGGAATTTGAACTCGGAAGAATTTTGGTACATCAGTTCCTCTTCACGGTGGGTCTTTAGTGGCATCAGAATGAGAACCCACGACACGCATTGCCATTCACGAGTTCGTGACCATAACCATTAGGCTACCATGGTCATAAAAATACCTATCCATTAATAAGTAAAAACTTTGGTTTATATTATCATTGCAAATATCTCTAAAATTGAGTATAGAATGATGTTTACACTTTCGTAACCCTATAACAAAGTGGATTTCCGCAAAGCCAATTAGGTGGATCGCTACTCCATAAAATAAACATGGAAGCCAAATTTCAAATCTAAATCTAATAGTGTAAAAACAAAATTTTTACTATCAATTTTTACTATACAACCCCTCGTAATTCCATTAAGAGTCGTTCTCCCAAAAACCGTTCTTAGTGGATTTAAATTCAACAAAAGAAAAATGTAAACCAAATTCCATTATTACAGTTCTTGTAGTTCGAAAAAAGAATTTTTTTGTCAACACGCTCCAGTAACCCCTTGCTCCCCCAGGAGTTGATTCCCATCAAATGCATTCTTAGTGGATCCCTATTCAACAAAAGGAACATGCTTAACAAATTTCAAGTACTCAGGTCTAACAATTTTAAAACAGGATTTTTTTCCTATAACTCCTCTTCACCCCTCGCAACCCTCCTTGGGTGTCGATTTTTGTTTTACTCTTTGTTTGAGGAACTCTATTCCATGAAAGGAACATGCCTACCAATTTTCAAGCAGGTAGATCGAATAGTTTAAAAAAAGAAATATTTATCTATTACGCCCCTTAATCCCTCGAAATGAAACTTGGGGGTTCATTTTCGCGAGACCCATTTTATAGCGGATCTGTACTCAACGAAAGGAATATGCTTATCAAATTTCAAGACTGTACGGCTAATAGTTTAAAATGGGAATAATTATCTATAACCCCCTTGAGCCCCTGCAACGCCACTTGCGGGTCTGTTTTCGCAAAACCCATTTTGTAGCGGATCTCTACTCTATGAAAAGAATCTGCTTACCAAATTTGAAGACTGCGAGTCTAAGCGTCCCTTGAGACCCCGCAACGCCACCGGGGGGGGGGGGTTAATTTTCATAAAACACATTACATATTGTATCTTTACTCCATAAAAGGATTATGTTTATCATATTTAAAGACTGTGCTTCCAGGAGTTTAAAAATGGAAAAGTAATTATCTATAACGCTACTTAGGGGTCTATTTTCCCGAAACCCATTTTGTGGCGTATCTCTACACTATGAGAGGAACCTGCTTACCAAATTTCAAGACTGTGCGTCTAATAGTTTAAAAATCGGAATAATTATTTATATCTCCCCTTAACCCCCCTCAACACCCCTTGGGGGTCAATTTTCCCAAAACCCATTTTGTAGCGGATATTAACTCCATGAAAGAACTATGCCTACCAATTTTCAAGCCGGTAGGTCAAGTATTTTAAAAACGAAAGTATTTATCTTTTACGTCCCTTATTCCCCCTCAACACCTCTTGGGGGCTTTTTCCCAAAACCCATTTTGTAGCGGATCTCTACTCTATGAAAGGAATCTGCTTACCCAATTTCAAGATTGTACTTTGAGTAGTGTAAAAATAGAAACAATTATTTATAACACCCCTTAACCCCCCGTAACGCCCCTTGCGGTTCGAATTTCGCAAAATCCGTTCTTAGCTGATCTTTACTCCATGAAAGGAACATGTCTATCAAATTTAAAGTCAGTAGGTTGAATAGTTTCGGAGATATCGTGATTAGTCAGTCAGTCGCTTTTCTCCTTTACAGTAAGAAATATTTAACAGAAATTTTTTGGCAAGAAATGAATAAATAATTTCATACTTCCAAAACAATCACCTTTTATGAAAACTGCTTCTATAATAATGGTAATTTGCTCCTATATAGCTAAGGCTTCTATACCAAGATTGAATTAAAAGTTTAGAAAACACATTTTTTAGAGTAATCATCAATTGAAATCATAACGGTTTTTGTTAAAATACCTCTTGTCTGATATCATTAAATATGTGAATAAATCCACACTTCTAAATTATATATTTAAAAACTTTACTTTAACACCGGTATAGGAATCGTAGCTATGTATAGGAAAAATAAAATTATTATAGAAGCATTTCTCATTAGAAGAGAATGGTTTGAAAATATGACATTCTTTCATCATTTTGTTGTCAAAAATTTGCTTTAGATTTTTTTTCTTCTAATAATACTCTTAAAAAAATTTGTTGCAACCCATCGGTCACGGGTGTGAGAGGGTTCGAGTAAAAAACAAACATGATCTAAAGTTTACTATTTTTTGCCGCCTTTTGCAATTATGAGAATGCACTCTGATAACTAAACCCGAGGAGCAATCAGTGGCGTAACGCCAAGCCCCACATGGCGTGGGAGCCCAGGACTTTAAGGGGTCTAAAGTGTGACTGACGCCAAATACGTGCCCTTTGTAAGATTCGGCTATGGGCACAAAACCTGAATTTGCAGAAGGCACCTAATATTCTCCGTGATGCCACTGAGAGCAATAAAACTTATTACTCCTATTAAATAAATAGAATCACTTATCTTACTCCTATTATACATATATTATCACTTATCACTTATCTTACTTCTCTTGAACACTCCTGTTCCCAACTTGCTAATTCGTCAGCCGTAAAGTGGACGTCTTCCACCTTTCAATGAATCCTTCCCTTTAGATTTAATATTACGAAGTGCGACCACCGGTCGCTCACACTATGCTTTCCGCTTAGGATCAACATTCAACCATCACCTCGCCTACTGAACGATTGGCACTTAAATAGAAGTTTGCATTTACATAAAATCAAGTGCTCTGTACAGAAAGTGGATTTCAACTAAAATCACAGTCAAAATAGTATTTCCCCCAGGAGGATTAGTAGAAGTCCGAACAGAACCTGTTACAAATTTATATGTAAATTCTAATTCAACTGACAGTAAATATCAAAAAATTAGTCATTTATACGATTTTTCAAAATCAATTCAGCCATTCATTCATTCATTCAACCATCCATGTCAAAGCTCTTTCTGCTCTTAATATTAATGTAAGGGCAGGATATTCAGATTCAAGAAATGACATTTTACATTTGATTATAATTTAAAATCATCGCCTAGATCATAGTTTATAAAACAAGTAGTGATATAAAATGGGAGAATATAAATTGTGTTAGATATAAAAAAAGGATGAATGAAATATGAAATTTCTGGTAGAATATAGTTTTAAATTCTAGCACAAATTATAAGGAAAACTTCGATTTAAATAACGTGAAATATAGTTGAATTGAAATACAGATGTCTCACCGATCTTTCGTTGCATAGTTAAATAGCAGGTTATACAGAAGGAAGTGTTACAGTGTAAAGTGTTTAAATTCGAATTTTGACTCAAATCTATAAGTTAAGTACCATCTTCTTCAAGTTAATGCACCGATTTAAACAAAAATATTGCGTAAAATAAACAGACTTACAGTTCAATTAACCAGTTAAGTGTGTCACGGGAATAGAGCGATGACGAATTTACTCGTCAATCACAGAGTAAGTGTCATTGTTAAAATATTCGATAAAAAATGGGTTTATTTTATAAAATTGTCAATTATGTAAATAATACTTACTATACCGAGGGATCTATGTACGGGGCTTTAAAGTAATTTAGCTTGGTCGTGTGTACGTGAGGCCGATGGCCAATTACGACCGTAAGTTTTAAGGATATCTATGAATTTTATAAACCGTCAAAATTGCCAGATTAAGAGAACTAAAAGCACACTGATTAACTACCTTCTTTACTGACAAAATATTTTCTACCTGTCTTGCTACTAAGGAAGTCCTGGAGATGGTCTGTAGGATTGATGACAGTTCTTTTACCAGAAAGCATCCTTGCATCCCCCCCCCCCCAAATTTTTCTTTAGGCAGCACGGCATTGGACCATTACTCTAAATGTCAGCACATGGTTCTAACATCAAACAATTGGCATTTACACCACTCGATAGATAGGTAACTTCGAACAAAAGAGCTATTAGAAGACTAGGAGCCTAGTCGACGTCACGCATTTGTTCATGGCTGACCACACCTGAAGGGATCCTATTATAAATCAGCTTTCCGACTTTTGTCTTTGTTCCTTTTAGGTTAAAACCTAAGCAAACATTATCACCGGACCTAAATAAATTCTTTATGTTAACTTATACACTGTTTTAACCGTTTCATACGGGAACGCATGAGCTCATCTTAAATTTTTCATATTTTTTATTTGCTTGCTTTACTCCAGCCTGCCCTCGAAATATACTCTAAACATCTTCAAATTTGAGAATATATTTTGTTTTTCTCATAAATTACAACTTTGAAAGCCAATACTCATTATTTTTTAAGCATGACGTGTATACTTGTCGATCCCAGTTAATTGGTTAAAATATATCTCAAATATATTTCTCAATTAAAATACATCTCTAAATAGTATGGTAAGCTATCTATATTAAACACTTGTTGACATGTTTAATAATAAAAGCTCGATAATCAGAGATATTCACATTTGGATGTTCTTTAAAATTATTGATCCTAATTTAAGAACAAAGCAGAGAGAAAAAGTTTTGTTTGTCCTTATTGGAAAATGCTTGATAGTATTCTGTGATTCATAGGATATTTTGATCCTTTTCCCAATATTACAATTCTGTTTGATTTTACAAAAATGGAAAATATACTCTCAAAGTTTATGTTTGGAACTTGAAATAATAATTAACTTTTCTTTATTTATGAATCTCTGATACTAAAAATATATTTCATACAAAAACATTTTTTTTTAAAAATTGCGTTCAAATTTTAACACAAAATTAGCCATCTTTTCGTTATTTTAATAAGAAAATGGTGTAAAAGTGGTTAACTTTACAAAGAATTAATTGTATAAATCTGAGTTGAATATTGAAACAAACCATTGAATTGTGAAAATGAATGAGAACAAAATATATTAATCATTGTAATTCTAAAAAAAACCTACTTAATTTTTTAAAATTTTATTTACATCTTATTTCTATAAAAGTAAATGATATTATTTAAGGTTTTTATGAAACTCTACAAGATATTCGAAAGAACCTTAAATTTAAGGTAAGAAGTCTATTTGAAATATGATAAATGTTTGCCTATTAATATGAGAAACTATTCTTATCCTTCCAAACTACATTAAGTTTGCAAAAACTAATTACAGCAGTGTTTCTTAAAATTTCAATGTTCGATACCCAATTTGCAATCATAACTTTAATCAGGCCCCCCTCCATACGATAACAATATAGTTAAAGCAATAATAATGTACCATGACACTAAAGCTACAATACGACTTTAATTATAAACCCCCCTCAGGGGGCTGACCTTCTTTAGGTGAGTACGGGTGTCACAATCCCGAGGTGCCCTAGTGATCTTTTACTTTTCCCACGGGGTTTACTGTCTTTGGTAAACACGGGCTTCACGAACCCGGGGTACTCTAGTGATCCTTCTCTATTTTCGACCCTCTTTCTTGTCATTCAATTCATTCTTCCTTTCTCTTCCCGTCTAGACCACTGATATTAAAACAAATGTTTGGCGCAGTATAGCCGAAATCGCCTGTTGCGCCAATTAAACCCCAAAATCACTCATTCACTTAATTATATAAACCGTACTAAATATTAAGATAAGTATAAAATTTGGATTTGACAAGACCATGAAAAAGTTAATATTATAAGCTTGTCCTTTACCAAGTATTGATAGATATAATTATTAAACTTTTTCTTTACTTCATATTGATAAATTTAATTATTAGACTTGTTCTTCACTTCGTATTGATAATTTAATAATCAAATACATTGTGCAGTACTGATACATTTGTAAATTTATTAAATCAGTGCAAAATGGGTCAGAATCTATTTTGTTTTGATGAATTTTGTTGCAATTAAGTAAGTTAATAATTTTTTAAATAATATTTTAATTTCGATTTTTCGATATACTTGCACCCCTCAAGGGGTGGGGGCACCCCATAGTTTGAGAAACACTGAATTACAGAATATATAGATTCTACATTTTATTGCAACAGAAATACCTCAAAATAAAGTATCTGAATGGCATACTATTAATTCTCCCTTTATCCCGGTGATCAACAATCAAGAAAAGCAGGAATACCATAGATTGGGGTACTCTAGAATAAAATCACAATTCGCTGAATAATTACAACCATTTCATTAACTTACTTACAGTATTTCTCCTAGCAGGTCATTCCAGTAAATGAAAGCAATTCCCACTTCCTATTGATGCTGTTAATGTCAACCTAAGGAGAAGAAAGTATCTTTGTAATTGGAATTCTTTGTATGATTTTATTGATGGGATCTAATTGAGAATTCAATAGGAAACTGTTTCAGTTTCCCGTGATTTATCGAGTGAATCCATTAAAATCTGGTAATTTGTTGCATCATAAACTACATTGATCTTTCAGAAGTAGGAAATTGTGAAATAAATAGTATATAGCATAACCCACTCCAAATTGAATGTATTAGTAATCCGTTGAAGAATGTCAAAATATTTTAATACATTTAATTATAAAATATTTAAAACAAGATTTCTCAGGATAAAACCATATATGATTCTATATTTAAATCGTAAAAGAAAAGGAGAACAAAATATCCTTTAGAAGTGTATTTATAGCATTCTTAAGAAAAAATAATTCTTATATTTACAGTTTTAACAATTTTTTTACAAATCATGAGTATCAGTGTATATGCAATTGTGACTTTTAAATACCTTTGTACCTTTTTTTAAATCACTACGTATATTTAAAAAAAAAGATAGATATAACGTAATGCATATACGGCATCAATAAATAGATAACGAAATGTTTTAAAAAAGTAATAAAGTATAAAAGAATTGAAAAAAACTACGTGTTTACTGAAGGAGATTTAAAATTTGAAATGAAATGAAAAAACATATAATGAATGTTTAACATTAAAATATGCTACACAGTAACAAAAACAATTAGTTAAAATCAAAACAATTAATAGGTAATGTTTTTTTTTCTTCAAATGGGATGCATTTTGGCACACAAGGGAAATCCCTCAAATATGACAGCCATTTCATTTGTGGCACCATCTAGTGATGGCTTTCAGTACCAAATTTTTGACGCTTGAATTAATTTTAATTTAAGCTCTCGTCGAATGCTTACTATTGCCGTGATTTAGTTCTGCAAAGTGCACTAAAGCCAATTCGATACTCATGAGATCTCTTACATCCCACATAATCTTATGTCATGCGTGCTTACGATTTTCGCATCCAGAAAAACTCCAGCCGGGATCGAACTCGCAACCTTAGGCTTACGAAACGGGCTCGCTATTTCTAATCACTCAAATAAATAAGGTTTTTAGTGTGCGTAAACTTCCTGTTATAAAATTGTCCTTCGTCAAAATTCTATTTTTCGAAAAAATATAAAATCTTTAGTGTTTTATTTCCTGTAACAAACTTGAGCATATTTATATAAAATGTTGTAATGATTTATTTAATAGGTAATCTTGTAAACATATATTTTGAGTGATATATATAACATATTTTACATTATATTTTCAGTTTTAATACTATTTTAATTGTAAATAGTTTAAAATTTACCTTTGAAACAAATTGGTAATAATACAGTCTATAGTAATATATAATATATTTTAACTTAAACTCTACTAATTATACTCCGCTGAAATATGATATACAACATAATTATCTTTTATAAGTTAAAATCTTTATTATCATTGCAAAAGTTAGCTCCTGTAACACATTTTTAATTAAACATCAGACCAAAGCAAAACAAATTATTCAAACCACAGGCAATCTATTTTTATGTTTAATTTTTTTTTTTAAATTAAGTTTTTGGTTAACAAAAGGATATCTTTCAAAATATCTCAAGTTATTACTTTTCTCTGCAAATTTTACGAAAATTCCGCAACTTGAGACTTATGTATGGAATTTCTGCGTAATATGTTTTTTTTAAAATTATATAAAGCTTTGTAAATAGCCTTATCTAATCTCAGAATTCCTTAATGTTTATTAAAATACATTAATTTTTAATCATTCGTACTCGCGGTAGTTGAGATTCGCACAAAATCAAAACTCGCATAAAAGTTTATACACTTTCGTGATTTTGCTTTCGGCAAATTAAAATTTTCTCTAACGATGATTTTAATATGCATATACTTTAAGAATTTATATCTTAAGAGAATAGAAATTTTAAACAGATTATTCAGTAGCCTTTTTGCAGCAACTCACTAGCAATTTATGCATCTTTTCATCAAACAGCTAAAAAAATTAGTGTTAACAAAGATTCATAATAATGTATTCATAAATTTAATCTCATCGTGCAAATATCAGATATTAGTTTTTGGATGATCAGGTATATTTTTTGTTTGGTTATTAAATTATTTTCAAACATGGTGGAAAACATATTACTAGTTTTTAGTAGGGATTTAAATTTTTTCCAAAGAAATTTTAGCTTGATAGATTATGGATATTTTAATTAGGTTTATCCCCGTGCTAAAATGTTTTGCTGCATTATTTGTCTTTAAGAGAATCAATCATTCATCATCATTATGTATCACTTTTGACCATCAAAATAATTATAATTCTTAAAAGTTGTTTCAAAACTTTCATGTTTAAAATGTTTTTAAATGAGCTTTTTAAATATTACGTCTATTTTCACTTGATAAATGAATAGATGTAAGCATAAAAAGTATAGTTTGAGATTTGTCAACACATTTGTAGTTGTACAGTAATTAAAATCCTGTTTTTTATCTTAATTTAATTCAAAGTTAGCTTAAAACATGTAAGCAACTCTTGATAGTTTTACAAAAAAAGTAAAGTAGGAATCTTATTTAGAGTTTTGATATTTTTCACAAACTATCTTATTTTTTTTATTTTCGTAGAAAGGCAATAAACATATTTCGATACACCGGTTGATTCAAAATTAGTGTTACCAATTTTAAAAGCAAATAATTATGAATGTTAAATTTTAATCGCTTTGCTGTCAGTTATATTTTAAAAATAAAACATTTAAATTACCAATCTAACTATTTTTATTAGTGGGCGTAAATTATGGCTCCACAATTATAAATCAAACCCGAAACGAAATTTTAAAGCTTTTGAAGGATGTTTCCGCATTTTCTGTTATAAATAAAGCACTAAAAAAAACATAAAATACATTTTGCTAATGGTTTAATATCTAAACTTAGAAAGGAAATAAAATTTGACTGGCAATCAAAAGTTCCAGGAAAAAATGTGGATGAAAGAAATTTCTTAAGGAAAAAAAAGGAGCTGAAAAGATTTATCGCTGTAGAGAATCATTTGCATCAAAGAACATCAACAAAGAAACTATAGGTATCGCAATCGACAACTTGTAGCCAGATAAAGCAACTTGGCTATAAAAAAGTGAATAGACCAGTCTGTCTTCAAATGTCTGTTAATACCTTAACCAAGACAGTGGCCTCTGTATTTAATGTTATGCAAATGTAGATACAAAACATGGATAACTTTTGATGAAGCACTATTTGATCTGTCATCCAAAACTGTCAAAACGACGATACAATTTATTTAATATAAAACACGTGGCAAAAACGTAGCTGTTTTGCAAAAGGCGTTAGGTATGCATGGGAATGTCCTCTCTAAGTTTAACAAAGCCATTTTTTTAGAACCAAAGACTGAAATTGATGCTAAATACTATAGGAATAAAGTTTTGAAGCACTTGATCAAAAAAACTAAACGTCTTTACTTTAAGGAATCTTTTTTTTTACCAAGATTCTGCACTAAGTCATTGTGTAAAATTAACTATAAAATGGATGATTGATAAAAAATTTTCCTCCTTTTGAGAAATGGTTACCCTCATCTCTTGTATGTGCTCTTTAAAATTATTTTTTATGATAATTCTTAAAAAAACAATCAAATATACATACATTAAGAACACTTGAAGGCCTTCAAAAAGCAATCGAGATTCAAGTTTCTGCACCAAGTTATACTACAAAATCAACTGTAAAATGGCTGAATGATTAAGATAAATTTTCTACCTCCTGAGAAATAGCTGCCACTATTCCCTGACAGTGTTCATTGCGATTATTTATTTATGGGATTACTTCAAAAAACAATTAAACAGACGTAAATTAAGAACTTTCCAAGGTCTTCAAAAAGTAATCAAAGAGGAAGTTGGAAAAATACCCATAAAAAGGATCAAAAAGTCATTTTGGCTTAGCGGAAACGTTTACGCAAAATGTACTATGCCAAAGGAAACCATATTGAAAATTTCATGTTAATAACTTAATTCGATAAAATTTTATGATGCTATGAAATTGGTCTCATCATTTTTGAATCAACCGGTACAGTAACTTAATAATTTTTGTTTAAATTTCAAAGAAGAGAAACGGGAATTTTTTATTTGAAATTACCTATATTAGCCTCACATAGATACTAAAAATGAAACTCTTCATATAAAATGAGTAAATATCTGATACAAATGAAGAAGTGTTCTGTTTATACTGTTCATTTTGAAAATGAGTCAATTGTATACCAGGGTAATTTTTAAATTACAGCAATACATTTATTTTATAAACATTTTTATGCTATTTTTTCACACATTTATAGATGCATCATCATTCACTATATATTTTCCTTTGATTAAAATTTCATTGGAAGAAATATGAATATTTTTTTTTATTTTTCTGTTAAGTTTAAAAAACCACCCATTAAAATAAAAACTAAAACTTTAAAAATAATTAAAAAATTATTAAAATTATGCAAACTGATAGTAACGATTACAATTATTTGAATATTAAATCATGAAAACAGAATTAGAGTATAAAATGAATGACATTTTTTATATGGTATCATAATTTTTTATGTGTGCTAATTTCAACCACCATTTCTTTAATATTATGTAATACACTGCTCAAAAAAATTAGGGAAGCAAGCAAAAATGTGAAGAAACTTTTACAGGATAGATATGCATGGTCGTAAAATGGCGAAAACAGATTTAACAAAACGTAATACAGAAAAAAATGACGGCATGTGAACTTTAATTATTTGAAATGGTATGAAGAACATGAAATGTGTGTGTGTGTGTGATGCTTCAGGGCAACAATTTGGTTGTTCATAAATTGCAAAAAACAGATTGTTTGGATATGATACAGGATGTTTAATATGGTGTGTGGTCTCTCTGAACACATAAGACTGCCGAACACCTGTTAAGCATGAATGGGTGTGTATGAGTGTGTACCAAACATGACAAATCGGATGAAAATCGGGAAAGCATGGTGTATTGTTTCAGCTTCAAGAAAATTTTCCACCAGAAGAGCTGTATAATGCCTTGCATTATTTTACATTAAAAGAAATAAATCACCAATGGCCGCAGTGAAAGGTACGACATGGGGTTTCAGGATCTTGTGTGCATACTTTTGAAACTTCAGATGCTTAATTCAAATAATATGCAAGTCAGTATTACACATTTATGCTGATTCCAACCCATACCATCAAATCACTTCGTCTGTAATGAAAACTTTCCTTAACGAATATAGGCTTATTTCGTGTGCACTTTTCTCGTCATGCTGAAATACGTTTGATGTCCCTCTCTAAACTGAATCGGGACTCGTCCATAAGCAGCACTTGACTCCAATCCCCTTGCATCCAATCTCGATGTTCAGCCACTCGCTTTCTTCTGGCCGAACGGTGCCTTGCTGTCAATGGACTCCATTGGTCTACATACATATAGATCACTCGCACGAAGCCTATTTCAGATTGTTTGACTTGAGACTATTCGTCCTGTAACTAAAAGGAATTATCTTTGAATTTGCGTCGCATTAGCTGTTCCATCTCGATGAACTGTTAACAGATTATATCGGTTACTATTTGCTCTGGTAGCACATAGATATCTTTTGCCCTAGCTGATATCGAGCATAATCTCCCTGTTCCTTGGAATCTATTCAACAGTCTTAAAATAACACTTCTTGCCACTCCAACAGTGTCTGCTACAGCTCTTTGTGTTTCCCTAGATTCCAGTCTGCCGGTAATGCGCCAAGCAATAGATCTCGTAGTTCACTTTGTCGGGGCATTTTCCAGTCCCCTTTCCACAAAAGAACAACCGAAATATTGAATTTTATTCCTGAGACAACGAAAAACAACAGCTTCTACGAAATTACAATTTCTCCACTTATATCCTTTTTCTAGGTTTTGACGTCATGAACATTGATTTGTGCATGAAGCTTTGTTCTTTTTTTTCTGCTACAGTTTTGAATATGGATGTTTTTTACGTTAATTATCAGAAGAAATGTTTGCGTTATTTCGTTAAATCCATGTGCTCTCATATTTTTTTTATTTGTACAAAATTTGATGTAAATGATATCCCACCATTATAAGACTTTTGAATAAAATTGAAAGCAAAGTTCAAATATTATACTTAATACATGGTGAAGTATTCAACAAAACTCGTTAAATATACTTTGTGTTAGCAAAATGTTTCATAACAAGAGCAGACTAATCCACATATCATAATTTTTTTTAGGAATCAATATGTGCTTGATACACATTGATGTCTTGTAAACATCAACAGTCAAAGTCCGTAATAAAGTGACTCTTGTATATATTATAAAGTACATCACTTATCACGAATCGAGTGATTGATTTACTGCATTATAATTGCTCAAAATGGAATTTATAGTTTGTAACATTAATCAAAACCTCTATATTGATTTATGACCTTAAGAGTTTCAATTTTCCTTTAATGACAGAGGACGTACACTTTGCTATAAGATATTAATTTGGGAAAGATTTGTCTTGAAAAATAATATATGTTTCAGTTAAAGTTTATACTTTGATATTTTATTAAAATTTATGATACATCATTTATAATAATACATGTATGTGTTTATACATATACATACATACATTCATGTATATATATAGTAAAATTTTGAACTTAAGAAAACATTATAACCAAGTTAAGCAAACAATTAATTTAATAAGATAAGGAAAATTAAGCATCACGCTTTTTATAGCTTTTCTTTTAATTTCGAGGATTCCTCCATAGTGTTGCAATGTAACAACCGCATAATAAAAGCAATTATGGTCACATAATAAATTCATGACGGTCATATAATAAAATCAATCACGTGTTATTTATAGAATTCAAAACTGTCATCAGACTTGTGCTTGTTATTACTCTCATAAACTTAAGTAAAACTTCAAATTTGATCATTTGGCAAAGATGTGTTTTTAAAAGTTGAAAATAAATTCTTATATTATGTGTGTACTTTTAAATCAAGTGCTTTTTGCTTACTTATATGCGTTATGGTTGTTGACACTCATGTACTACGTAACATAAAGTTTCTGTAAAAAGCAAAAGATGGCAACATCGATGAGAATAAGCTGGTTGGCTGGAAAAACTAATCTGGTTTGAGTTAATTGACGTGCTAAATTTAGTTAATAATAATTAAATTTAAATTTATTATTAAACTTCTTTAAAGATACGAAATGTTATTAAAAATAGGATTAGTATTAATAAATGAGTTAGCCACTGTCACAAAACTTGACATGCATACATATAATGGAGAATCAGCTAATCGATTAGCTAAATGATGAATTAGCTATTCGGTATCAGCTGTAACGTTTTAGACATGATTCATGTAACCGTCATATCAACTATGAGTATCCAAAGCTCACGGATGAGGAGTCAGGAACGCTGTCATATTCTAGTAAACAGTGTCACTATTACCAACTCCGAACCATCTGTTTGCATCCGAGTATGCAGTATCTTAAGATGACATTCAAGGTCAATAGATCGTTTCAGAAATTGTCAAGAAATCAATAGAACTACAAAGGTGATTCAGGTGACTAAATATTTTTAGTGTTTTTAGCATACTACTAAAAGTTATATATATAGAGCTAAAAACGTTTTAAGTGGGAGGTAGAATATTAATTTTAGGAATATCTGGTTTAATTAAAATGAGAATACATTAAATACTATTTATTATAACATAATATTCTATTATTACTTTTTAATGTTATAAAATTCCTTAACTAGCATGGATTCATTGTATATTTGATAAATACTTAATTTTGTTTTAGCATTATTGTATGAATTTAAAAAAGATATATAATTTTCGAAGCAAATGTGAATGCAGTGTATTATTACACCTAGATAAAATTTATGAACTCATATTATTTATATACATAGCCTATTTGAAAACCATTGTAAGTAATTAATAAATATATTGTGTGTTTAATTACACTATAGGGCAATAAAAATACAAAAGTAATTTTTGAAACACTTTTTTTCGTTCACAGTTTATCTCTTTTCGTTGAAATATTGTTTGTCCGTAAAGATTAATATACACGCGAAAAGAGTTTTCACAGATAATTTTCGAAGTTCTTTTTCAGAAAAATAAACCTAAAGTTTAGAGATAAAAATTTATTATAATTTTCTTCATGTATGTGACTTTATTAGAAAGTTTGCATTTTCTTAATCTGGGCTACTTGTCTATTTTTTTAAAAATAAAATATCTACGATAAAAAAACAAGTTTAGTTTTAATACACAGTATGCTCCAGAATTTTCAACATTTCAAAATGAAAAAAATCCTCGTATTCAATTTTCTCATCGTTTTTTCCTGAAGAACGTTAAAGTCCTACTCATGTTACCTTAAAAATTCTTATAAGGTAAACTATCTGATGAAGGATGAAAAAAATACTTTCCGTTTAGATGTAATAAGAATTTTTAAGCTGCCCTTTTTGGAAAAAGTTTCTTATGATTAATTCCCTTTCCAATTTTCTTTCAAGAAAATACATAAAGTCTCCCAGAAGAAAAACACTTTTCAAATAATGTACCAACATTTTTTTCTCTTACGTTGGGGATAATTTGAAGTAATTTAGTATTTCTCTGATTTTTGGAACTGCAGTTTAGAGAAGTAGTTCAAATAGTACCTTGACACATGAAAAATCCCAATTACCACCGACTGGAAGCGCTCATAAAAGATTTGTGATCCAGCCCCAAGTCATTAATTCACTGGAGGATTTTGAAAATAGTAAATTTATATATAAAAGCTTTTGGAAACGATATACAATTCAATACGTTTAACGCGAAAATGCTTAAGACGAAATATCGATTAACACAAAACAATATAATGGTCCCTACAAGTTACTATGTATTTGCATGCATTTTTTTTCTCATAACACGAAACAAAAATCCCTTAACATGAACAGATATTCTTTCTGGGAATGAACAAGTTACGGTAAACACCAGCTGGGTTTAACTGTCCTATTGTATTATTGTAAGAATTCAATGCAGTAGATGATGATAAAGTGTGTACAGCCCCAATTATGGCAGACAAAGACATTGTGAAGTTTATTCCAAGTTCAAAAAATATCATTGATGCAGATTCCGACGATGAAAATGAAATGAATAAGGCAGCTCCTGATCCCACATCATCCTCAATGAGGAACATCATGCAATTATTTAGATGCACATTTCGATGGTGAAATGAATAACAAGATGGACGATATCAAACAATTTGTTGACCATTTGATGCTGATGAACCAATGCAAGTAAAAATATCAGATTAGGTCTCAAAAAACTCAACAAATGTTTTGTCTTTAAAAAATAATTGAAAATTTTGTATTAAATTTTTTAATTTATTGTGAATCATTTTGTTTCATTGATTTTTATTAAGTATATGCATATATATATATATATTACTATGTAAATAAAACAAAATCTAATAAGCTTAATTTTGTTGATATATGGATTTTTTTTTGCAATATTGTTAAGCACAAAAAAATATTTCAGTCCCTTTAGTTTCGTGTTAAGTGATTTTCACTATATTCTCCAATATAGAAGTAAGTTCAGAAGGGAAGACACCGTTAAAAGTTAATTAATGTTTTTTTTTTGTTTAAAATTCAAGATTAAACATACGATACATTAAACGACGATATCACGCAAAGGCAGCTCGCCAAATAATCTATTCTCGACTTGTAAAGGAAAGGGCGTTCTGACGGTTCGAACCTGATCTTTTTCGTCGCCATCCACACTTACGGTTAATGTGTCTATCCAAAGAATCTGCATTCAATTGCACAGAAACACCTCTTCTGTGTGTATCTTGGTTGTAAACGTTACAAGATATATTAAAGTTAATATTGGATAATGCCTCTCTCTTATAAGCCTTAATCTACTGTAATATTCCATCTACTGAATATCATTTATAGATCTCTGCTCTACAATTTTTTTTGACAATTTACAGATCAAATAATGGAAGAAATACGTAAATTATTCTTTTTCTCAAGTAAATTGTAACTATTTTAATGATGCAGATATTTAATATGCAGTCTATGCAAATGACTTATAATATTTTGGAACCGATTCAGTTTCCATAAACTCCCAATCATGAAAAAATGGTTCATTATTTTCGAAATAAATCATTTTTAGTAGCAACAGAATCAAGACGAATTATTTATTACAGAAGTACTCAAATACATACAAACATACATACGCCTAAATCTTAGAGTAATTTTCATTCAAGTACTTTTCCCCCTTATTCTCTTTAAATTTAAGTAATCAAATCTTCAACATCTAAAGCTTAAATGCCAGTGACGATTTAGAGCTCAGATAAAAAAAATCACTTGTTAAGTCAGTATTATCATTTATCATTTTTTGTCGATATGCATAGCTACTGATAGCATTTAGTTATCCAACTACTTGCGACAACTTTTTTTAAAAAAAATGGAGATACGGGGATTTTTTGGGATTTTTAGGTTTGTTTAGTACATTTTAAGAAAAATATATGCTAAAATTAAGAAGAGAAAAAGAAATTATTATTACTAAAATGGGATTTTTCTTAAAATCCCATTTTGAGAAAAAAGATTTCTTAAAAGAATTTTAAACATTTCTGATTTGGAAAGAATATTTATAAAGTAAATTTCAAGTGAGATATTCATTTCTCACTAAAGTAAAAATTTGAAAATGTACTGAATCAGAATATGTTCGAATCTACTGAAGTTGTTGAGGGAAATAATAATAATTTAATTTAATATTGAAATAAAATATTTAATGCATTAATCTTAATTCCTTTGAAAGAATACTACTAATTGCTTTTGCGTAATACATAAAATTATATAAAAGGAGAAACTGAAGTTGAAATAAAAGAAAGAGCGAGAGAGATGTGAGAAAATATATAGTATATTATACATGAATTCACTAACTATATGATAGCAAAATTAAAAAAGATGACATTTTGCAAACAGCATGTTATATTTAAAAATAATATTATCGAAAAATAAAGCATGATTTTGAAAAAATACTACGATTTTGTGTTACAAAAATCACTCAAAATTACAAATAAATTGTTTCAAAGAAGTTATGATATGTGTATTTCATTCATAAAAAATGTTAAGACTCTAAAAAATTAAAGTTACCATCATGAAGCCCAAATTCAATATTCGAACTTTCCACAGACATGTACTGAAATGGCCTACTGTGTGTGTGTTCATAGTAATATTTTATAAATCTGAATAATTTTCAACGAAACAAAAATCTATTACAAAAGTAATTTCCGGACTCCCTCTAGAAATTCTTTATAAAAATTTCCTCTAGATTTCGCGCTATATAATAATAACGCCCCACAATTTAAGTACTACAGATTGATTTATAATTTGTGTGACCATATATATAAATATTTATGGTAAATTTTAATCACTTTATTACTGGTTTTATTTAAAAAAATGAATCGTTTAAATTACCAAGCTAACTATTTTTATTACTGGGAGTAAATTATGGCTCCAAAATTAGATCCTCAAACTCGAATGAAATTATAAAGCTTTTGAAGGATGATTGCTCAAATTCTGTTGTAAATAAAAGATTTAAAAATCAGGAAGACATTTTTGTAATGGATTATTATCTGAACTTCGAAAGGAAATAAAATTTGACTGGCAATCAAAAGCTCCAGGGAAAATTGTGGGCGAAAGGAATTCTTTAAAGAAAAATAAAAATAGAAGCGGAAAAGACTTATCACTGTAGAAAATCCTCTGCCTCAAAGAACTTCAGCAAAGAAAATGCAGATAGTGCAATCAATAATTTGTCGTTATATAAGAAAAAGTTGGCTATAAAAAGTGAATAAACCAGTCTGTCATCAAATGTGTGCAATGTCAGTAGAAAAGCAATGAAAATTTACTAGCCATCTGTATTTAATGCAACGCAAAGGTAGATACAAAACATACTAAACTTCTCATGAAGCACTGCTTGATCTGTCATCTAAAACTGTCAAAACGATGATACAATATATTTTATGAGAAACACGAACCAATTACATATACAACGACACACATATAACGACAATTGTCGTTGTATAAAAAATTGACTATAAAAAAACCGAATAAATCAGCCTGTCATTAAATGTGTGCTGTAAAGTCCGTAGAAAAACGAAGAAAATTGTCTTAGCATCTGTATTTAATGATACGCAAAGGTAGATACAAAACATGGCTAACTTGTGATGAAGCTCTGTTTGATCTGTCATCTAAGACTATCAAAATGACGATACAATATATTTCAAGTGAAACACGTCACAAAGACGCATCTGTCTTGCAAGAGGCAAGTTGGCCATCAGGTGTTATGGTATGCATGGGGATGTCCTCTTTAAGCTTAACAAAACCATTTTTTTTGTAGAACCAAAGGTTAAAATTGATGCTAAATACTACCAGAATAAAGTTTTGAAACACATGATCAAAGAATGTAAAACGTCTTGACCGTCAAGTAATCTTTGTTTTTTACCAAGATTCTGCAAAATTAACTAATGGCGTATTAACTAATTAAATGGCTTAAGATAAAAAGTAAATTTTTTTCCTTATGAAAAATGGCTACCATCATCCCTTGACTGTGCTCTTTGAAATTATTTTTATGGCGATGGTTGAAAAAAACAATCTAATAGATGAAAAATAAAAACACGTCAAGGGCTTCAAAAAGCAATCAAAGAGAAAGTTGGAAAAATACCCCCCAAAATAGTCAAATAAGCTCTTTTGGCTTGACCTAAAGGTTTACATAAAGTGTACTATGCTAAGGGAAACCACATTGAAAATTCCATGTAAATAATTTAGTTCAATAAAAATTTATGGTTCTCCGAAATTGGTCATATTGTTTTTGAATCAATCTGTATACATGGTTTGGTTGTGTCAAAAAACATTGAATTTTTTTAAATACTGCATAAATTGGATTGCATTAAAAATGTTATCAATTAGAAATTCAACACATAAGGGCAATTATCTACTTGTAGCAATATCTTACAAATCAGTTTAATTATATGTGCTAAGAAACTAGCTAATTTTAAGCAATTAAAATAATAAAATGACAGAATGAGAGAATATTTCATAAATTAAATATGATTTTTTCTCAACTGAAATTTTTATTCTGCATTGTTCAAAGCTCTAATTAAAGTGTTTTGTATAAGCTTAGAACATTTTTCTTAAAATAAAACATTAATTAAAAAAATCGTTAAAAAAAGGTTTTTCTTAATGTTTACCTAAGTAGGGGTCCCATTAAACTATATAGTGAAAACAAGTTGGTTAAAATAAAAAAATTAAGAGGAGAAATTATGAGATTTAATAATCTTACATTTACTGGATAATTAATTTTTTTTATAAATAAATATATTTCGCGAATTTATATGTTCTCCATCCAAATTAATTTTTTTCCTTTTATATGCCTAAATAAATTTCCTATAGGTAGTTTTTTTTTCTTGTCATATTACAAATTTTAAAATTATGCAATGTAAACTATAAACTTACTGCTATTTCTTACAGATAATTTAAAGCGCTTAAAGTAAAAGTATCCCTACGCTTATGTTAATAAAAACAGGTTAAGGGCTTAGAAAGTTCTTTATCCCTTGATAAAAAACAAATCTTTTTTTAGCCATTAATGACGTATGCTAAGAACTGAATATTTTGAGCTGTTTTTTTCTGAAAAAAAAATAAAGGAATATTAAAGAGAGTTTCATAATTTAGGAGCTGAAATTATTTTTTTTTTGTTCGTTATGCTTTTAAAATCTATTTCGTCGTCATTTTTTTAGTTATTGATTTTGCATCAAGGAACTACACATAATTAACAACAAATATATTAATGAAATACTAACACAACCTTACAAAAAATGGAAACATAAATTTTTTTCTTTTTAATCGTAAAAGTTCTTGTTTGAATGTTCTTTACAAGTATCGTGTTTAATATTTTAATACTTCTTTAAGTCTATTTTATGCACTAATAGCACATTTATATTTTTGGATTCATGTTTTTAAGTTGGACTATAAAATTTCATATTCTTCAATAAAGAAAAAGAATAACATTATCTTGAAACTGAATTTCCTTGTTTTTACAGCTACAACTTGAGTATCAAGAAAATGTCCCAACTTTCTTAAAATTAATTTAATTATCCAGTAAGTGCTCCTTTCAGCTTTAATAGAAATATTTATTTTAGATTTATTTTTCCTCCAGATGTCTCTAATTTTGCAAATAATATTTTCTTTAATTTTTCTTGGAATACGAGAATATAAAAAAGCTTCAAACAACACAAAATTACAGAAAAGTAAATAAACCAATTACAAATATTGTCAAAATTTTAAAAAATATATATCAGTTTTACTTTACGAGGAAACCCTATTAAGCCTTAATAATCAATACTATTCTTAGTGAATAGTATTGCTTTTAACAAGAATTTAATCTATCATTGGAGTTTCAGTTATTCTTTTTCATACGAAAATATGCGTCATTCAGTTTTTTATCTAGTTTGAAACATTTTTTTAAAAGTATTTTGTTATTCTTAGACAGAGAGAAAATCTGTAAGAGACTTAATGTTTTTTTATCCATAAATTTAAACTATTTGCGTGTTGCCATTTAAAATTTGCATGCATCTTTAAATATTCCATTGAAAAAGGTATTTGTATCACACTCAAGTGATCTCTTTTGGTTATAATAACTTTTTTATATATTTAATCAATTAAAAACGAAGTGGCAATCCTTGTTTCTAGCTATTTTTTTTCATTTTTTATCTTTTAAGTTCTTAATAGGAACGTTCTCCATTGATGATGTTCCATAATGCTCCCCAGTATCAAATTTTTTTTTTAAAAAAAAAGAGAAATTAAACACTTGAAAAGCTGTTTTCTCGGATTTAATGATAATAAAGTTTCTTGGCAATTTATTTGACATGTAAGCTTTTACAACGCAGAATAAAAAAAATTTCTTTCTTTTTGAGGTTAATACTTAATTTTTGTATACATTCAATTTTGTTCTTTAAGTACTGTTTTTCTTTTTTCCATGCGATCTTTTAATTTTTTTTTAGAGTTAATGCTTTATTTGCTAAAACTTAGAGTAAGTTGTTTTATTTATTACTTCATTAAAAAGAAAAATATTTGCTCATGTGAACTTTATGAGTTAAAAGTAAAATATTATGCTCTGAAGGGAATCAAAATGCCTATTGTGACAAAAAAAAATAATGAACGAAATAGTTAACTAAATAAAAAAAAGGGCAAATGGATAAGAAATTTATGGAAAATGTATTTTGGGACATATGTATTACATATAGACCAGCGTTTCACAAACTGTAGGGCACGCCCTTCTTAGGGGGGGAGGCCTGATATTCGTACGTGGGGTGTTATAATATATTGAAAATTCAAAAATAAAATGTTTAAAGTAAGTATTAATTAACTGTAAGGAATCAAAACAAACTACATTCTGACATAATAAAAATTAAATTAAATACATATTTAAATTGATATAATATGCTTATAAATGTATCAGTATCGCACAAGGTCTTTGAAAAATAACTTATAGGTATTAAGATAAAGACAAGTTTAATAATTGGTAGTGTCTCTTTTGAGCTAGTCATATACAAAAATAATACTTATCTTGATAATTTGTATGGATTATAATGAAAGTCATATTGTAGTTTTACAACAAAGTATATTTTATTGCAATCAATACATTGTTTTGCCATAGATAGAAGGGGGGGGGTGAAATTATTATTGAAATTTGGGTCACAGATATAGACAGTTTGAGAAGTACTGATATAGATTGCATTGCAAACATGGCAGGAAAAATTTCACAAAAAAATGTTGGTACAAAGAAAAATATTGCAAACATCTAGATATTTCGACTACATGCGAGGAACTTTTTGAAAGTAAGTTCCGTCTTTTTTCTACACGGGAACTTAATTTGCCGGGGAAAAAATTACCTAATGCACTTGCATTATTTATCGACAAAGTCGCCCCCGACATTGATACACTTGCAATTAATCTGAAGAAATCACTCTCACCAACTCACATTTCGTGGATCTCGATATGACACCTTCAGAAAGGTGGCATTAGTAACCACAAAATCTCTGAAAAAACTTGGTGAACTACGATGCAAGGAATTCTCGCGCAATCTCTTTTACTTCATCAGTGATTTGTTCCTTACTAATGAACTTGGATGCTTCCACGTTATTTAAGGGGCATTGGTTTCTGAGTCAAGCCCATGTTGATTCTAAATCCGAACTCATTTCCCCCTCAAGCTACCGCACCAAGTGATCGAAGCTGATTAACATTCTACCACCCTTGTGATTCAAGGTCAAATTTTTGGCACCCATCTTTAAGATACTGTTTGATGGTCCAGCACATTATGGAGCATATGATGGACCCAAGCACAAAAACACGCATTATGAATGTCAATCTGGCACCATGTACGCTTACACCATGCCCTGTACTCCAGCAATGTTATTCTCTTTTGGGGATGTGAATGGATATAATCTCCAACCATCATCTCAGACATTCTATCTCCAATAATTGAACAAGCATCACCAACTAACAACCATTTGACTGGGCAAGACATCTTCACACTGCGCGGTCTGTAAGTGCCCATGGTTGATAGGCACACTAGTCCCAAATGTCCATTCGGACACGACCACAGCACGCACTCCCATTGACATTAACATTTGCCTACCATAGTTATTTGATCTCAAATAACTCGGGTCTCATACCAGTCTGCGTCAACTCTCTTTTATTCGACACTTTGAGCAAGCGTCATCCTTTCTACTCTGGTACTACTTTGGTTGATAAGCCAGCAACGAGTGTAGTTACTTTTGGTGATTGTTTCATCTAGTATACTAGTAATCTTTCAAAATAATGACAACATTTATTTTCGGGACATCTCTCGTAAAGAATTAAACAATTTGCTGTGAAAAAGATGCTTTTTGACTTATTTATCTATTATTTTAGTTTTCGGGTATTTCATGCACGGATTTTAACGAAATTAATAAACATCTTACTCACCTTTAAGTAGAAGTGAAATGGCTGCTAAGCTAAAATACGAATATCACTCTGCACTTAGAAGGAAGATTTTTTTTCTTCCTAATAATACACTAAACTTAAATTTAAAGAGTACTTATCCGATAATTATTGAGTTACAAAACGTCGTTGAAAAGTGGTAACGTGTGGTCTTTTCAATATGTCCTATCTGTTGAACAAGATGCTCTGTTGAAGATGTAAATTCAACTGTAAGAGGAAGAATTTGTTTGTAATGCATCGATGTAATATTTATTAAATTATAATTTTTCGTATTTGTAGTTTTGGACAAATTTTCGGTTAAGCTCTATGCAAACAATTAAGTCTATATATAGAACAACTGACAAATATTTCACTATTGAAAATATCTGTTGGTGAATTTTCTACTGGTTTCAATATATATCATGCAATTAATTGAAAAAAATAGATCATTACAAAGACATCTGAAGTGCATGGTCGCACCATGAGGTAAAATGTTTGCAAAAAAAAATATATATATATATATAACTGTAGGAGATGAGATTGTGGAAAGAGACCTATAAATATGTTCTTTTTTAACGAATATGTATGAGACAATAGCATCGACTGACAAGTGGAGACAATATTTAAACCATTTACAATTAATCACTGAAATGTTTTTTTTGCGTTATTACTAAAGAAAAAGGCTTTGCATATTTAGAGTAAAATATCCATTTATAGTAAACATTGAAGAAGCAACAATTAGAGCAGATTTGAAATAAGAGAACTCATTGATGTACAACCCAATAGCAATCACAAATTTAAAAAAAAAAAATTCTGTAATCTTTATAAAGACCTTTTCATAAGAATGTAACAACCAGTTTTGTGTAAAAAAGCAATACATTTTTAATTAATTTCGACAACATTCATATGTTTACAATCATAAGGTGTAACATGTCTTGAGTAAATTTATTAAAATGGATTTTTATGAAAGATAATACTTCGTATTAATACTTGAAACAAAATGTTTTGTATCTAGTACTCTACATTTAAAAAATATGATCTTATAAGAACAGCATAGTTCCTTAAAAATATCTTTAAAATTTTATTGGTTTTCAAAAATTGCTTAATCATTCTCAAGTTTTTTGATGCAAAATATTGTTGATATGCCTAGCAGAACACGTATTCTTGATTTTTTAATATAGATCGCCATTGGATGGATGAAAATCAACCTTACAGATTGTACTAAACTGATTTATGTTACTCTGTGTGTAGTCCAGCAAATGTGTAACCCTTTCGAATTTGAAAACCTAGTTTCCTGAACTGTTTCAGACCACTTACATGTTGTAACTATCGTCAATTTTTTTCTAGCTTTCAATTAATTTCGTGGCAACTGGAAAAGAAATTTTCTTATACAATTATATGAAGACGTTTTCACAACTAAGGCTTATATATGCTATTGGATTTGCCCCGCCAAACGGAATACGAAGAAGGAACCTTTTAAATTGAGGTAGAAGGCATGATACTGTACCTCACAACACTATAATAATTCGATAAATAATGATTGACAGTTTGCGCTTTTTACAGATGAGTCTGGTTTTTTAGAATCAATTCTTGTCGTAACATGATCTGTAGAGAAAAATTAATCAGTCACCATGAATCAAACATTGTTGAAAAACACAAAAAGTGGGATCGCGGCGTAGGCCAAATCTCTTTGAGAAACCCCACAGATTTGCCCGTGCTGAATGGAAGCACTAGAAACGCTATAAGACATTGAGATAAAATACTTGCGCAACATGACTTATGCTGCTCATTTTGGCTATGCTTCCATTCTTATGACTAATAATGTTTGGAAATATATTGAACTATATTTGAGGAAAATCAATATGCCCGTTAATACTGATAAGACTAGCTTTCAAATGTCTTCTCTCAGTAGTAAGCCACCATCCAGCTTCATTATGATAAAAAAATTTCTTTCTCGGACATTTGACTCTGTTTATTTGGTCATTCATTTAGATCCTAAATTAACATTGAAGAAACATATCAATTCAAATGGATGAGGAGGTTGCTCAAGATCTAAGCCGTTGAAGCTTTTAGCTGGTGTCACTTGGGCCCAACTCCAAGATGTTTTGTGTTCAAAATATGCGTCCTGTCCGACTTTGTTGAATATGAAATGAGGTTTTAATAACTACCTGATTCTGTTATAAAGAAATATAATCTTTTTCCAAAACAGCATGTTATTTGATAATCAGGGTCCTAATCAGACCCTATATTGTAATGGAATTTTATTGATTTTGCCTTGAGTGAAAGGCGCCAAATAAATGCCCTGAAATGAAGCTAGAAGATCTTGAGAAGAATAAACTATTCTCAAATTATTATAGACACAATTGATAAATTAAAACCTACAAGCTCTTTCCTTTCAAGTATTCAAGATCTTATGACATGATATCCCTACAAACAACCTCCAAGTGTACCCATTAGGATTTAACTCCTAATATGTTCCAGGTGATGCTGAGAGCCACCTGATCTTTATTTGGAATGTTATAAACAATTTTCTGTAAACAGTGATCTAAAATGCTGATCTTGCTACTATACATTGCAGATATCCTCTTGATAAATGGTTCCTTCTTAAACACAGATATCTATATGCTTCAATTAAAAGTTGATGTTGGATTCAAGTAAGCCAATATTAGTTATCTGGTTGAAACCTATATTTGATATGAGATAAGGCACATATCATTTGTTGTCGATAAATTGGAAAGCTGTTCTGAAACGCATGATGTTTATTATCGATTCTCATACATTTTGTCTCTAATAAACTATAGATACAATGAAAACGCACCAGTACATGCCTGTAGAAAAAGTTAATTTGAACTGGGAAGTCTAAAAGCATTGTCCTAGCAGTGGATTCCAGTCATGTAACAATTTTGGAAATGAGAAAGCAGATAGGTTTACAAAGCGAGATCTCATGTCCTAAGCCATTCATCCTTTGCCTCTGCGTAACATCAAAAGAATAATTTAAATTAAACTGCAAATTAATAGGAATATCCAGTATTTAATGCAGCTACAGTACATCTTGCTTAATAAAAGTGGTAGAAACCCCATTTCCTGCCTTCTGATCTGTTGGAGTTGGTGCTTTGCCTACTGACCACATGATTATTTGAAGATGCATTTATTGAGAAGATTCTGCTGTGCCATCAGGTGAAATGAATGAGGACCACCTAGACACTGCTCTATTGTGTTTTAAAATTTTGTAGATACCCGACAAATGTTAATTTTTATGTTTCGTCATCATTTTATTGGGTTGCTACACTTATAGTATAGATGTCGAAGATGGGCGACGGATAAAAAATATTTGTGGAAAGAAACTTCTTGTGAGGGTATTAGGCAAATGAAGAGCAGCCATCATTTTCGCCAGAATTAAATCTGATAAAGTATCTTTAGAAGCATCTTACAGGACAGTTGTTAGGCGGCAAATCTTCCCAGGAACCTATATGAAATGAATTATATCTTACATCGAGTATAGTTTTTTATACTAGTTCGTGTATCTAATTATGTGATATTATCAAATAAAAACCGATACTGATCATGCAACATAGGTACTGAAAACATATCCTTTACTTATTAAAAGAGCTGTTATTTGATATATGTCATTAATTAAGACCATTAGTGTAATCTTTCATTACATACATGTTTAAAATTTATATATGATCATTGTTTTTGAATTTAACTACTTTTTTTTAAAGTTAACTCCAAAATCTCCACTGTTCTTTATTTTCTGAAAGTTTGTGCAATTATTCGAGATAATTCATCCAACAAAGTAATTACAACTAGATATCAGTCCCTATAGAGACTATAGTAAAATTTTGAACCTGTGTCCCACACGGCTAGCTTCGAACAAGTCAGAAACATAAAATGTATAATCGAAGGGTTTAACTTTATTTGAAATAAAATAATCTTCAAGCATTTTGTTGTACGAAAAAGAACATGTCTTTGTTATATTTATTGAGAAGATTTCTTGTCAGCGAAATGAAAGTTTTTTTCAATAATTATGCTGCAAATTCGTTTTTTTTTATTTGAAGAAAAATTATGGGTGATTGGCAACAATTTAAATTCGTGAACGAATTTAAAGGATACATCTTTGATCCACGATATAAATGGTCATGTTTTGGATTTCCAAATGCAATTTAACCTTTAAAGTCATTCTGCCAATATTTCAAAACATTTAGGTTATTGGAGTAATGCGACTTCATTACCTAAATTCCTTTTGATTTGTCTGCGGAAACAGCGTTAATGTTTATGGTAGATTCTTAAATTAATTGAACTATCGAATTTCTTAAATTGCTTTGAATATTGTTCAGTCTTTTACATGATAATACAGCACTCTAACAAAATGGTCTTTTAAATAATTAGTGAAAAGAAGACTTCGGCATTTAAATTAAGAACCTCATTTATGTAAGAATAGAACCTTTTAAATGTTTCTGCGTAGAGTACTATTTTGTAAGGAATTAGTTCATTAGTTTTAATTTTCAATTTCAACTTATCTTTAACTTTTAATTTCAACTGGCTTATTTAAAATTATATATTCATATATGCATATACATATTACATATACATATATTCATTATACATATATGCATATACATACATATATTATTATATATATTCCTTATATAGTTATATATGCATATATTACATATACATATATTCACATATATGCATATACATATGTTGACACATATATTCATTATATACATATATGCATATATATATATATTATTATACATATATATATTCATATACATATATGCATATACATATATACAAACATATAAGTCCGCGTACGGGCAATCATCTTTACGTTAATGCTATAATTGCTATTAAAATCTGTTTCAGAAAATCAATATATCAGATTTTTCAAATTTTATTAAAACAACAGCAACAAAATTTCTAACATGAAAAGTATCAAGAAGAATGATCACTAACATCTTTCAACCACCTGCCTAAAAGCATGCAGATCTACAAAATAGAGCTTGTAAAGACTTATTGCATAACAATTGCACTAAAATCGTGTTTTTAAGTAATTATAAGCTTCTTTACGATTTATTTAGATTTAAATTTAAAAGCTTGTGTGATTAATTATAAATAAGGAAAAAGATCGATATATTGTTGAAAGAAAACCATCTTTTAGATCTTCAGAAAAAGGAGAAGTTTTAAAGCAACTGCTGAAACTACATAATAAGGAGACATTCATTACTACAAAATGTTCATTAACTACAAATCAATCAAAATTATAACGTCCAAGCCAGAACCGCCTGTCTCTGTGTGCTCGAGAATTTTGCTTTCTAATACGCTCTATTAATCTAAACCAGATACAAGACCACAACTGCTAAAAGTTGTCAGCAGATCAAAAATATGGAAGTGACTCATTCGAAGAGAATTTAAAATGGATTAATTTATAATGACCAAGTTGCACTCTTGAAGACTTATCTACTCTCAAATGAACAGCCAGAAGAATGCCTTTCACCATGTCATCACTAAATAGGAAAATAATAATGAAATATTAATGTATTCAATTGATTGAACTTTTATGTGATCAAGGACAAAATATGCACAAAATGCTTTAGAAAGATAACTCTGCCATCAAGCAGTGGATTAGAGGCGCATTGTTTGGGGGTGACATAGAACGTTGGGTTGGTAAACTGAATTTTGTGAATCAAAATGTAAAAACTGATAGCTTGAACATATTGAAGTAAATATCGAGACATCAGCCAAAACTTCAGTGAGATGATTTTATTACAGACAGGAACCAACGCAAATAGCTAATATTATGAAGTCATTGTGGAGCGCTGGTCTGTTCAGCATATCCCAAACCAATCTCCGTAAGCCATACTATCCAATAGACACATTTGTGGGATTTACCTCAAGTGAATAATCAAGGAGAGCGTCAAATCTTAAAAGTCAAATATTTTACTTGTTTCAGCTTAAAATATAACTAATGTTTACTTTTGAGACAAATATCGAGGAAATAATTTTGTGCAGCTTCCTTAACAGCTGAACGTTGCGAGTATCGATTAGCTTTCAGTTTCCTACAGAGGTCGTTTGTCATCGGACACTAACAAATTGATACTAAATAATTTCTGGGATACTGTTCAGTGGGTTTAGTTTTAAGACTTTTAAATGTTATTTTAAGTAATCATTATATATTATGACCCTTTATATCATAAAAAATTGTAACAAAATAAATTACTTAGTCTTGTAAAATGAATAAAACAATGAGAGACATTCATAAATATTAGTATAGTAAGCAAAATAATTTTTGTGAGAATGTGAGTTTTTTCATCAGTATTTATAATTTTTATGCATAATGTTTACTACATACCTCATTTTCAATTAATGCAGTGATATTTAATATTTCCTATGCATTCATCGCACACCATTTACATGCAAGTGAAACATTAGGTGTATTTTAGTTGCATTTCCATTACTTTCCATTATACTCTTTAATTTCCCATTTTTTTGCATTTTAAAGAATTTTAAATTTCTTTTAAATTCAGTATTTACCTGATTCTTCCAATTTCTTGCTCTTACGTAATTTGAACGCAATAGCTGGTAAGCAAATGCTATGTTACGAAATACTTAGTCACAACGATTTTAGTATAACCGACTCATTTCTATTGTGAACCCAAAAACACTGCATTCAAGGTCAAATATTACTTCTTCTTCGATATTACTGCTGGAAGTTTATTTTGCTAATGGTATCTCTTTAGTAAACTAACTATCTTTTGCAGAACGACAGTTATTTATATTGATAAATTGCTTTGGTGTCGAAACGACACCCGTTCTAGGTATATTTAGTCCTAAAATTTCTCGTAGTTAACCTAGAACCAAAACACGTTTTCTGTGTAATCACCATGGAAAATGAATTGCGGAAAGAAGAACAAAACTAAACAGTCTCCGGAGTCCAATCAACACTGACGGACTTTTTCTAGTGCTAAATGCACTCTTAGTAAGCATTTTAGATTTCTGATAAAGTTCAGCCTGAATTTCATAATCAACTTAGTTTTAACTTGAAAGTAAAAATTAACTGTCAAAACTCAGATTTATATTTGGTATAGTTTCTTGATGTCGACAAGCAACACTAAATGATTTATTACAACTCAACTTTTTCTCCTGAAGATGTTTTTCAGCGTATATTTCCTATCGTCTTAAATGCCCCAGTCGTATATATGTCTTGCTCATTCAGTGTGTCAACTGCATGGACGCATATATACATCTTTATGACGCGCGAACTTAATCTTTCTAAAATTATAATATAACATCATAGTTATATGTAACCCTGTATTGGCTGTACATTGAACAAAATTAAAATGTTCCGGAAAAGCATATATTTTTTCCCACACATTTTTCAATATTCTAAAAAACTGCAGTACTTCGATAATCTTATATTAAATCAGGAAAAGATTCAAAACATTAGAACAATTAAATTCTTTTGAATAATTCATCAGTTGCTTATATAACTGTAATGAAGTTAATTATAAAATAAAAAATTACATGCAATGACCAAACAATTCAAAGAATCGCATACAATCCGAAAGTACCCATTGTACAGGTTAAATAAGAACATCAAATTTCTCATTGCTTGCAAGTATAACATATATCTAGCAGAATTCTATTATATTATAGAACTAGCACCGTAAATAAACTTAAGCCATCCATTTTCGCAATGAGAATTTATAATTTCACTTACCTCTGTCTCTTTAAGAAACGGAATACACAACTACTATAATGAACTCAAGTCTCTTGCACACATAGGGCACAGATGTGTAATCAATTTCCATTGAACATTTTGGGATAATCTGTTTAGTAAACTATACACCTAGAGAGTTTGAAGCTACTCTGGTAACATCAATCTCACGTATTTTGGGTTATTCTGGGACGCAATGGAATGTTAAAATGGTTTACTGACTTGGTTAGTCCAAATCCTCAGTTATTTGATAATTTCTGACTATTTAATTCTTTATAATCGAGTTTGGGTTTTTTAAAGTCACATTATACTTCGAATACCGGGATATCGTTATACCCGGGATTGGTTCCGGGATAGGATTGGACTATTTATTAAAAATACTTACATATTAGCATAGTTGAAATTGCATAATAAAATTGAAAATATAATTAAAAATTGATTTAATATTATTTTAATGAAACAAATAAAAAAAATAATTCATCACAAGAAACAAATAAAAATAGTACATAATGTAATACTACATAAACGGCTTATTTTTAGTACAAATTGTCCTGCCGAAGGAAATGCACTTTCGGATTCTTTACTAGCTCGTATTATTGCCATTAAATAGGAGTATGTTCTTTTCAGTTAGTCACCACGTCTCCCTCCATTTTCAAAATAGAGACAATTCTTTTTGAATTTTTGATGACAGTGTCTGAAATCTAATAGACTGCGTTGGTGTAAATACCTCTTTGATAACTTTATTTAGTTCTTCTGCTACACTTAATGGTTTTTATATATAGATTGATCCAGTTATTGATTTAGAATGAGATTCACTTTCAAGTGTTGCCTCATTTGAAATTGAAGATCCAATTGCATGAGCTGTTATTAATGCAATAGGATTTGAAGTGTCTCAAGTGTTCCAAGAAGGTCCGCTATTAATTATCGGCATTTAATTGAAGAAGGAAATGTGACAAAAATCTATTCTTGAGAGGTTGCTTATAGTATTGTGTAAGTATTGCAGTGAGCCACTTAGATCTGTCTGACGTTATTCCATACGAGAAGTGAGAGCTGTTCACATATATTTTCTGAACTATAGCACTTATAATTGTCCCAAAAAAATTCTACGTACATATTTTATACACAAAATATAAATTTTTGAAAAATGAAATTCTTAGGAAATTGTTTTTAAATATAATTTAGAAATTAAATTCTGGAATTTCCGAATTGGTGAAAAAACTGGGATCCTGGGGTTTCGGAATTCTGGGACTAAAAACCCTTACAGAATCCAAACTCTTCCAAAAATTATAATTGCCTCTGTCCAAGTTAGCTGACACCGGACATCCTGAGGGTGGGAGAAACGTCCGTTTTCTGACCCCACTGCGATAGGGAGAAAGTTACAGATAACTACTGCAATAATGTCATTTAATATAACTAAATAGATCAGTTTTGAACGTTTAATTCTATAACGTTAAAGTATAGAAAATAGCTTTAAAATTCAAAGAACACGTTTATTTTGTAAGGCCTTATTGTCGCTGAAGTCAAATGCTGTAACTAGTCTGGTGTCAAAAAACGGTCTGTTGCCAATCCAGTAAAATGAAGGTTACAAAGAAATTGCTTTAGATTTACACATATAAAAGTAAATACAATTATTTTACATAAAATACAAAAATAGTAAACTACAAATGCCTAAATATAAAATTGAAATTCATCTTAAAAATTAATTATTTTTCAAAACATAAAATTCTATAATTTTATCACGTTTTTGCTCATTTATTAAACTTACTTGGCTCCTGGAACCATTAGCTGGCAAAGAGTTGTGTGTGTGTGTGTGTGTGAACTATTGTTGCTCCAACATTACTTCCTTTCCAGTAACTGATTATCAAGAAGTACGGCCTCATACAGTGTTATATTTAATCTTTTAATATTTAATCTATAAATCGATCCTATATACAAAATTAAATATGTGCAATGATAATTAGTTTGATGTTGGAGAAATGACTAACAGTATAAGTATTTGTAAAAATCAAATAAATCAAAATATCATACACTTGATCATGCAAACAGTTAAGTTATTTACGGCGAATATCAGTCTTGAAAACTTACAGGTTTCTTTACTCGTCTGCAGTGTCTTGTAACAGCGGGATTATCATCAGATAAGAGGTTACAGTCATTATCTGCTGAATTCTCATCCGATTATTTACAAGGAATTGTTGACTTGTCAGGAATCGAGTCTGTCACTAACAATAAGCTGGTTTTAGTCTCAACTGACATATTCACATATTTACCTTTTACTATCAGTTTAAATATATTTCACTTCTCCCTGTTACTGTGAATGGTCCATCATATGGTGGTTCCAGTGCTTTCCTACACGATGTTCTCTCACAAATACATGAGTGCAGGATTTTAAGCCTTTATGAAAAAAAAAATCTTTTGACTTCATGAGGTGAATATTTTGCTGGCTTCACACAACTGGTTCTTAAAAGTCTGCAATGTAGTGACAAAGGCTTCGGGATCAATTTGAATAGAAGAAGGATTAAAATAATCCCTGACAATTGGATGTTAGAACCATAAACCCTCTGAGCTATAGTGTGATTGGTATCAGATCTTAGAACAGTTCTTAGTCCTATTAAAACAGCTGGTAATGTCTCTATCTATTTGATGTTGTTATGGACTTTGATTGCCCCTTTCAAGATCACTATGTAACAGTTCTATTTTCCCATTGCATTGAGGGGGTAAGAAGTTGTATGAGCTACTTTAGCCCCAGAAATAGCAGCCAAACTTCTGAAAAACTGGGGTTCAAATTGCCTTCCTTGATCTGTAATTATTTTCCCAGAAACTCCAAAGCTGCAAACCCAGTTTTCATAAAAAGCTATGCTAGATGTCTCTGCTGTATTATCAGGCAAGGGAACTGCTGCCGTCCAACACGAAAAACGATCAATGCAGGTCATACAAAATGTCTTGCCTTTCGATGATGGAAGTGGACCAATTAGATCAATGTGTATCACATTAAATCTTTCATCAGGATGCTTCGTATTCTCCAATTTCAGTTTAGTATGTCTGCGCACTTTACATTTTCGACACAGACTTCTTTCACTTTTGACTTACCCATTCTCTTACTTCTTTCTTCATATTTGGCCACATAAATTTTTCAGTTATCTGTTTAATGGTTAATCTAATCTCAGGGTGGGAAAAACTTGAATTTGTTAAAATATCTGTTGCCGCAACTGTTTTGAAATGTAAGTTCCTATATTTGGGTGGGGAAATATTACAGATATTTTCCCTCTATCAGATATGTCAGTTTGGTCCTGTGGTATCGTAATACAATAACACTACATTGAATCAGAAAGTCAATTTGTATGCAGAATGCTAAGAGTTCGCATGAACTGTATGCCAACGTCTGTAGCACTACAGATGGCCAACAAGGCGGCTTCTGCAGTAGCTTCTATTGAGACTAAAGTAGATATACGTGCGTATATAACAATTATAAGCTCCGGAGTGACGTCACGTCATCTTTTCTGATGAATCCTGGATGCTAGATGAAATCAACACACACTTGAGGGGACACAATAAATGCATACACTTTAATACTTCCTGTTATCTGTAAAAATTGATCAACGATCCAACAAAATTGATCCATCACGAAAGCACCGAGCGCGTTGATCTCAATCTAAACCTTAAAGTTACAAACGTGCTGCACGCGTCCATCTGGATATTGCACAATTTTAACCATTACAAACACGTGTATACCTTTATAAAATAGTTGTTTCTATTACTTATAGGTGGTAGTAATACACTGTATGATACAGATTCAAGTACAGTACTTCACGAGAATTAGTACTTCCTTTTAGATGGGAGTGAGTGAGTGAGTGAGTGTGGACATTTTATGGCACAAGAGCCAAGTTTGGCTAAACACCTTTTAGATGGGAAGTTGCGTCAGTGTGAGGAGGGTTTATACTTATTACCTTGTTTTAAAAAAGGTATCAGGCACTCCTTCTAATTTCTAAACAAAACAATCTGTATATTATGTAAATAAAAAAAATGCATCCATAATTTTTTTATTAATTTAGTATTAATTAGGTAGAATAACTAAATTATAACTATAAATTATTTATGATTTACTATTTTGATTATTTGATTAGGAGTTTATAACAACAACTAAATTGAACTCATTTTCTGAAAGGAAAAAAAAAAACCTCGCTCTTCCAATACATGATTTTACTAAAAGAGTGCCTTGGAAGATGCGAAAAAAAACCCATCGTTGGGAGGAAATCCAAATGACGATAATTCAACAGGGTAAGTGTTAAAAGGGAAGCATTGAAAATATATTTCCAAAAGAACTGAAATATAGAGCTCTATTGAAAACTGTTTTGTAAGAGAAAGTTTAAAACTTTTCAAAATGCAAAATAAAACCAAAAATTTTAACGTAAGAAACCACATCAAATTTCAAGCTCTACTCAGAAGATATGTTTTGAAAAAACTATTTACTTTACTCACAAGAGATACTTTTATTCAAAATCAATACATCGAATGAAATGAAAAGTGTGCTCTTTAGATAGCTGTTAGAGAATTGGAAGAAATATTTCGCATGTTTCAAATGATTTTCCAAACCTTGAATTTATCATTTACTTTATATTTCTTTTTTCCCCAGCATAAAAACTCTGTTTTTTTCCTTTCGACATGACTGAAGGCTTTTGAAATCATGAAGTACATAATACACAATATAATTTTTCTTTCATAGATTGGAATTCAAAAAAAGAATTTTCTACTGCACTAAAACTTTTTTTTTGCGAGGGATAGGAACAGCATAAAAAGATGCATAAAAAATACCCTGGAAACTTCAAACACTGTAAAATACATTGTTCGCAAAACATTTTTTTTAAAGAGAAACAACAAATTGCTGATAAGTAAGTTTGCACATCAGAAATTCTCACATAGAAGATACGGAAATAAAAACCTCACCATGCAGCTAGAAATTCTATTTCTTAACAAAGAAAAATTTATTTACAGATGAGGATGAATGAACCTTGGCAGCGGTGGGAATTTGTATCACTATCCTAGTGATCTACTGCTTCTCCGTGCATGCCTTAGACAAGGGGTGGGCAGACTTTTCCAGGGTACGGGATGTTTTCAAGGTGTTGCGGCCCACCTAATATCAGTGGCCCACACAAAGGGGAAGGGAGGTCCTTTAGATCCGAACCCTCGTCCATAGCCCATGATCCTTTTTTCCGATCTATTATAACCACATGTATATAGTACGTAAAATTTAATTAAGGATTTGTTATTAATAATTTTTTTAAAATTAATGCAAATTATTTATTTAATAATTTATTTCTTATTCTTCTTTGTTATCGACAATCTACAAAATGAAAAAAAAATTATGTTTGGCAACGCGTAATGGGGCACGATATAAGAATGGTAAACATTCGATCCTGAACCACTGCACTGCACCCCCTTTGAAAAATTCCCGAGTTTTCCCATTGCCCAGGGTGGTAGGTGTGGTGAGGTAAGGAAAAAGTCAATAACTTTGAAATAAATACGGAATATATGAACCAACGTAAATGAAATGAAAAACTCAATTTTAAAACCACATTTAAAGCAAAACGAAAAATATAAACAAAATAATAATAACCACAAATATAATATCTAATGATGCATTTATTATCAAACAATTCAAAAATAAAACATTTCCATCTAAAGTAAGTGCTCGTAATTATAGTCTGTAGAAGACTTAGTCTGCGTACTGTCAGCCAATCTTGAATATTTCCGTATGCAATTACTAACGGTTTATCTTCAGGCGGTCACTCTAAATTATCTTGGCGGTCCACCGGTCGATCACGATGGGCGTAATGCCCCCCCCCACCGGCCTTAGACCAGTGGTTCCAAGACCCCTAGCCGCCCAAGGAACATTAGAATTTTTTATTTTATTTACTGAGGAGTATGTTTTTCATGTGGTTTTGTGCGACTTGCAGTAGACATGATGTTAACTGGGAGTTGTGGGACGTCTCACCTATGGCTTTACCAATACCACGCATACAAAAAATATCGTGATGTCGTGACGATCAACGCCCCCCTTCCCCTGCGGGTCGCAGTAAAATTACCAAACGTTGACCGGTTCGCGGTGATGAAAAGGTTGGGAATTACTGCTTTAGAAGACTGAAACGAAATAGAATCCCCTATTCGGGTCAGTCATGAGGGGCTTTTGTTTTTGTCTTTTGTTGTTTGCAACTTGAGGATAAAGGGACCACTGCAAACATTTTATAATGTTTAATTTACTGGCATTTAATATTAGATACGTGAAAATTATAAAATATATAGATAGAAAATATTCTGTGTAGTTAAGAATACAGATTATTTTCTGGAGAAAGAACAAAACCACTTTCGTCACATTGAGATGTCACCTCGTAGTCATTCTGAATAGAGATTTTTTTGTCAGAAAAGGTAGTCAGTGGGCAGTTTTTGTGACGATGATTTACTGGTTAGCTTCTTGTATACGTCACATTAACCAGGTATAAAGCCGCCTGTACGGTATAGTGGTTGGCGAGGCTAACTTCTGCGTCGAAGCACCTGGGTTCAAATCACGGAGGAGGCAGTAATGCTTGAAATTTTTAGTGCCATCGCGGCATGGAGGTATTCCAAATAGACGTCGAGCAGCATGTCCTTTCGTGAGGGTCGTGGAAGGGGAAGAGAGGTTGAGACCCCTGGCCACCCTCAGGGGTCTCAACCTCTCTCTCAAAATTGAGTGGAAATGAGCCTAAACGTAATGCCACCTGCATGGTGCTGAAGGCTACGTGTAACGACAGGCGTACTATCTAGCTCTTTGCCATGATGAATTTCGTGGGCTTTTGTCTGGCACATTCTGATCAGGTGGCATTAGTAAAAACAACCAGCATAAAAAATTGAAGCTCATTCTAAAGTTTTATAAATTTTTTCAGAACTAGAAAGAAAATGTTTTTACCATTTGTTCTAAAAATTACACATTCCAGTTCAAGTTAGCATGTCTAAGCATAGTGCATATGAAAATTGTCTTTTTTTTATAATATTCATTTAATAGGCTTTTATTCTCTATGCCTGTTTAAGCAATCGCAGAATCAAAAAAAAAAGTGCACAAAGGTATTTTTTTATAGTCATATCTAAGAATTTTTCCGTGCATTTCATTTCATTTCCTTACAAAAAAGAAAAGTATACGCAGGTCATATTGATTTTAACTTCAGGATACAAATTAAAAGTGTTTTTTGAAACATTTTGAATATTAAAATTTAGAAATTTGCAGAGCACTTAGAAAATTTCAAATTAAAATGAAATGCGTTTAATGATTGTTATTTTTAGGAAATAAATATGACATCTGTCAAATATATATGAGAAAACACCAATTTACGAAACCACTAAACCTTTTGGAGGATATTTACGCCCAATTTTGTATTTGTATTGAGAGTGAGAAGTACAAAATTAATTTACACAATTAAAACTCATTTAAGTGCAACGGTCTTCTTGGAATTTATTTCCCAAATCCAATATCATGTCACTCATACATCGAAAATGGTGTTTAATTAAAATTTTAATTAAGAAATATAGCATCTTTTACTTTTATGTAATTACTTAACTAATCACGGTTGAAGAGGTGATATTAGGGTAAAACTTATTTACTTTTAATATCTTTGGATATTTCCGCATTTTGAAATAAGTTTCTTCAACAACAGTTAATTCTATCAAAGTAAGCTAATAAATAACTTCTTTTGAACACTTTAGAGACTTATTTGTTTTAATTTGATATTTTGCGAGTACAAAAGGCTTAATTGTAAAGATTCTTGGTTCAAAATTAGTTCTTTCCCATGCAAATAAAGATGTATGAAGATGGTTTATCTTTTCACATAATAATGTTTGAAATTTTGTTAATAAGTATGCTTTTAACCCTAAATAAGATCCCTATTTTTGGAATTTTCGAGATTTAAAAGACAATCATGTTAAAACCTTTGTACTTTTTTATAGATTTTTCATAGTTTTTTTTACCTGAATTTTTTTAATGGCTGTCTTATGTGCAATATTTTCTATTTCACAATGAAAGTAACAAAAATAGATCAAATACATTTTAAATTCCGTTAATACTTTTAAATATATACATTAATTCTTAAATAATGATTTATTGTTACTTAAGATTTACGTTAAATTAATGATAGTGCTAAAATTAAGTCTAAACGTTTTTATGTAATACAGGGTTAGCATGTAAAGGATTCATTCATTCGTTTTGAAAAAGCTTTATTTTTAAAAGTCTTACACTTGCACACGTGAAAAAAACTACAAACTCACCAAGTTTATAAACCCTTATAAATGCTGAATATGGGCTGCTTTGGTGACGCGACACACGTTCAGTCGATAATCGAGCACATTCCATACATTTTGTAGAATAGGTCATCACCCAAACATCATCGGTACTGCAGCACAGCTGCGTTCTTTGAGTTCGACTAAGGATTGTGGCGGTGGTGGTGTGGGGAAGATAAGTAAATAAGGTTCTTAACCCTTTAAAAAGGCCATTTATTCTTTTTTTTTTTGAGTTTCTCATAGTTTCTTATGTTTTATTAACAATTAAACAATAACATTCAAGGAAATATATTTTATTTTGCAGAAATTTGGGTTTACATTTAAATTTTAGGGGTGGGAAGAATACTTCCTAAGGAATCAATCACAGTCATGCAGAATGTAAGGTTCATGGTGATTATTTCCCATGAAAAGATGAGAAGCATGTTGCAATGCACAAGGGGACATCACATTCTGCACATATGTAATGGGTCCTCCTTTCTTGCTCCTTTCTGCTATACTTCCTACCTCTTCTATAGTTGAAAACCATCTGCGGCATATGATTTTCGACACTGGCTAAGCGCATATCATCCCGAACTACATTCTTTGCTTGGAAGCTAGCAGGACGTCCTTTCCTTTTTCTTGAGGAATGTCCATCTATTAGCTGGAGAGCTAATGCTATACGGAATGTTAGCTGGTGTAAACTTCTGTATTCACACTTGCCACAGTATGAATCTATTTCTGATGACAAGGTCAATAAGAATATAAAAAAGATACGATGCCACCATTTTATAGATCTTCTTATTTGGGTATCTTTCTTTTCTTTGATCGAAGCGATCAACCTCTCGTATAACATCATTATATACAACGACAGCTTTCGGACAAGGTACTTCTTCAGTACCATCTTTTTTTTGTCCGATATACCAGCGTTTCTCCAACTGTGGGGCGCGATAACTGTACAAGGGGGGCACGAGCATTTTAAAAAGACGAAAACAAAAGATTATTTTAAAATTTTTTTAATTTTCAATTTTTTTAAAAGTAAACAAACAAAATATATTCTGCATAATAAAAAATAAAATACACATTTACACTGATATATTGCACTTATAAAAATGTATCAGTGCTACACAATGTATTTTGTAATTAATTTAACAATATTAAGTTAAGAACAAGCGACTCCATGGGATTGTCATATATAAAACTATTTACAAAACTTAACACTTATCTGGATAATGTGTATGGTTTATAATTAATCCCTTAACTTCCGATTCCCAATACCAACCGTTTTCCACGTAGGTGCGCGTATGTGATGTATTGACCTGGGTGGGGGGGGGGGAGAAGCAAATAATCTGAAATAAGTAAATTCATCTCAAACATTGTCAAGGTACTTTTTTTGCATTCCAAAGTCTTCGGAATAATTTTATGGATAGCAGTGCACAGAAAAGATCGTACTTCAGAAAGACATATATATACGTCCAAGGTAATTAACGCTTTAACTGAGCCAGACGTTTATATACGCCGATGGCACTTAAGAGGTTAAAGTCGTATCGTAGTTTTAACATCAATGTATAGTATTATTCAATTCAATACATTGTTATTGTATGGAGGGGGGGGCGATGGAAATTATGATTGAATATTGGGTCGCGAATATTGAAACTTTGAGAAGCACTGTGATATACAGATGTCATAAACGCTGGTTTATGTGCAGTAGCACCAAACTGAAGCGGGAATTAGTCTTAACATCGTTATAATAGAAAGGTCAATATACAATCATAGAGAAAAAAATTAGCGCTCCAAGAATGAGTCGTCAGAATGAAACGAAATTTTACAAACGTAATGACTATTTTGATATAAGTAAATGATTAGAAAATCAAAGAAAAAGGATCCTTTATTTCAGAGAAAAAAGGCCAAAGAACGGAGGATTGATTACTCTGTTGAACCCCCTCTAGCGCGAATGCTCGATGCGATACCATCGGGCATTGAAGCATACAAGTTCTGTATGGTGTCTTGAGAAATATCGTTCCATGTTTGCTGTAACCTTGCCTCTAGTTCGTTCAAACTCGTGGGATGCCCAACTCGCCATCCCAAATGATCAAAGATATTCTCGATTGGAAACAAATCAGGGGATCGGGCTGGCCAAGGAAGAGTAATAACAGTGCGGAGACAGTCTTGAGACACCCTTGCCGTGTGAGGACGAGCATTGTCTTGTTGAAAAATGGCTCTTGGGAGCCGTTGCATGAGTGGCAACACATGTGTTTGCAGAATGTTATGGACATACCGCTGGGCTGTCATGGTGCCACGGATCAATGCTAGGGGTGACCATGTATTGTAGGAAATGACACCCCATACCATCACACCAGCTGTGGGAGCGGTGTGTCGCTTTAAAGCAAAGGCAGGCTTGAGGCGTTCACCGCGGGGTCTCCACACACGAACACGATTGTCATCACTGTTAAGATTGAAAATGGCTTTGTCGCTTAAGATGACCTGGTTCCATTCCGCTGCTGTCCAGTTTCCTCAGGCGTGGCACCACTCCAAACGGAGGCGTCAAGGGCAACACACGTAATGGGCGCAGCGATTCCTAATGTCCTGCAGCCAGGCACCTTCGTATGGTTCGAGGACACAGGGGCCCCTAGTGAAGGTGCTACATGTGCCTAGATGGTGGCCGATGAAACAGTTGGCTGTACGCGGGAATTTTTTACAATGTGGCAGTCTTCTCGATGACTGATCTGTCGAGGGCGACCTCAGTCTGGTCTTCGTGTAAATGACATCTCTCGGATCCACTGGTCCCACACCTCCTCGCAACACAATCAGAGAGGCCTAATTGACGAGCTACTCACCTAGCTGACCACCCAGGGTAAAAACGTGGGTTCCTTTGTACTACATTTTTACACTACCTCAGCATTTCGGAATAAATGTAAGAAATTATAACAATTGATAAAAGCACTCCACGCTTTCACCCCAAAGACATTAATCTTCTCGTTAGTCATTTTATTCTTATATTAAGAATTATTTTTTTTTTACTTTTTAGTTCAATTCAGTATAAAAGCGTATTTTTTTAGTTTTTTTAAAACTATAATTTATTAATAGGATTTATTTATGAATGTTGGTGTAACATATGATTACTTGCAATTACTAATATATTGCAATTTTCTTGTGATATTGTTTTATTAATAGTAAATTATAATGCCGTATATGATATTGAGAATAATAGCTAATCCTTTGACAGCTATTAAAAAAGTCTACCACGTTAAGCCTATGCGTAAGTTGTTTTCGATTGCTTAGAGCTATTTCACAGTAATAATACAAAAGAGATTTCAGCTGTCACTAAAAGTTTTTAGTGTTATGAAAAGTAATAGAAATTTTACACTTTTAAAATGTCATTTATAATCCCTGTGATTTAAATTTTGTTTGTTCGAATCCAATTACTTAACTAAAGTATTAAACATCTGTTTAAGTAAAGTGAAAGTTTTGATGTATTGAAAATGTCATATTTGATTTTTAGGGGTAATGGAGAGCTCTCCGGGATTCGTCGCTAACCACTATACCGGATGGGCGACGCATTAACTAATACTTTTCCAATTAAGAAAATACAATAAGTTATATTTACACAGAAATTATTCTGCTGAAATACTTTAAAACATTGAAAAGTGTACATAAATGATATACAAAATGTTAATGGTGCTTTGAAAATATATTAGCCATAAATTGTTTTCATTTGAGAGTTTGTTGTATTATGAGAGTTAATTCATATTTTACTTAATTAATATTAAAAATTTTAAGAAAATTATATCTTAAAAGTGATATATTGAATTATAATTAATATGTTTTAATGCTTTTAAAACCGTGTGTTTATTTAAAATATTTTTACTTCTCAAATGCGAATGTAGAAATTAGGTACATCGAATTTTTTCTTTTAAAACTTCTAATTAAAGCTTTCGAAAATTCTAGTTTTACAACCTTTTCAGAAAACAGAATAATTTGAATTGAACTTAAGATAAACATAAAATAATTTTCACTCAGAATTAGTTTCTGATGAATACGTTTTGAAGACGAAAGAGGTATTTTATTTATAATAACGTCATAAGGAGCACTGGAATTTAAAAACAAATAAATCGAAAGCTAGAAGCTCAATATTGCGCTATAAGTAATGAGATGCTTGACATTCCAGAGAATAAGGACTTAATTACATACGGCATGTCGTTACCAGGTGCTCCAATAATTAAGCAATTTTCGCTTGACGTGGGGCTTGTGCTAGTGATATATGACAGCAAATTGAATGAGATGCATTATGATTCTTTGCAAGGAATGATAAAAGTCTTTTTTTCCATTCGCATTTCAACAGTGCTACACTAATTATAGATATCGTGAATTCCATGTAATGAGAAATAGCAATATTCATGTGTAAAATTTATATCATTCACTTGTACACAAATATTAATTCGGATAAAAAATATACATTGAAAAATGTTCGATGAATGCAGTTTGAGCCTTTTATACCGTTAATTAGAGACATTTTGAAACATTGTCGGTGACGCTGAAAATTGCAGTGAAAGGAGTATTTGTAAGCAAATGAAAGGAAAACTCATTGAACGGATGGATTTGAATTAAGTCGAATAATTTAAGTCAACCCTCCAACCTCAGTAAAATTACGTATCGCGTATAATATTTTCTCTACAATTTAGAAGGTTGCATTGTAATCACAATGCGCACAATTTTAAGTATATTTCAACTAAGGAGATCAATTTTTTGTGTGGAAAATGTTCCAAAGAAAGGAATTTTTTTAAATTAAATATAACTAATCAGGATACCAAACAGAATGCAAAAATGGAAGCATTTTATTTTAAATTTCCTTTTAAAAGTTTCCACACTGTTTTTTTATTTTATAATTGTGGAACACATAAATACCTTAATGTATTTGCTTTTTAAATGTACACTCTGCATGCTATTAAGCATGTTTCTTAAAAAAATTTCTCTCGTGCATACAAAAATATTTCATATTTGTAGCCCTTTTTCAAGTGGTTGAGGATGTTGTGTGTGAGTGAATATATATATGTAGATGCACACACGATTTGAAGTATGGAGTAATTCTTACATTGTAATGGGGCAGAGTTAATATAATCTTTTTTGGGTAACCTTTCAATTTTTATTTCTTCTGCAGCAACAAATTGCCCATTGTCTTGCCACTTCCTGTCCCTTAACGAATATTTTCAAGAATTTGAATTCCTGTCTTGAGTGAAAAATTCCGGCCTTCAGCACAAAAGAAAACCCGGATGAGTAACATAGACAAACTGCATCTCTTAAAAACACTAGCACATATAATCTCACTATAAGAATTAATAATATGGGCAAATCAGAGATGGGAAGAAAATATATATAAGAGAGAGCAGTGCCCGTACAGTGTATAGGCAAAACGGTTGTGTCAAGCTTTTTGTAGCGCGTACGGCGCACAGGCAAACTCATTAAATGGTTAATATTCATGGAGTAAAGGGGGAGATTGAATTTGATTGTATAGTTAGGAAAAGACACTTGTCTCTTATACTTACGAATTTTCATTAATTTATCAAATTTTCATTAAAGATTTTTAGCACGTGAAAGGGTTAAACTTTGTTGGTTGTGTAGTCCCGATTTTATACAATACTTAAAAGTCACACACATTTGGAACGTTAACTAATTGTACATGTCTGAAATGAAATTTTAGTACAAAATCGTTTAAAACAGTTTTTAGTTATAAAAGAGTTCTGTTATAGGATGTATTATTATATTAATTCATCCTGAAATGTAGATTACACGATAAATGGTTAGAGTATTTGAGAGATAAAAAAGGTTTTAAAAAATTCATTAAACTGAATTTCGTTCATTTTGAGATGCATAGCTACTCACAAGAATTTTGTACACTACTGTGTCACAAAATTCTTTGTAGAAACTCTTATTGAGAAGGTACAAATATTACTTATCTAAAAATCTAATCGCCAGTGGTTAGTTTTTGTGTTAATTATTACAGTAGTTCATGAGCTGTTAAGTTTCCTACATTTTTTTTTCATTATTTTAATTTTCATCCTTATTTTCTTTATTTTAGCGCGTTTTTCACGTAGTGTAAAAAAGCGCTATTAGGACGCAAATTTCGTCTTCGTCTTCGGCCTCGTCTTCATCTTCGTTCCATATTTTGTCGTACCTTTTTCTCAGCCATAATTAACCGATTGACTTCGGGTTTTAGGCATTTGGCCGCATTTGTGCCCTAGATGAGTCGAATCATATTTAAATTTAATAATTTTTAAAAAAAATTCTAAAATTTTTTTTTTAAAGTATAGTATTATTTTATGTTAGTAAAAAGTTCATTAGTTGCATTATTGTAAAATACAACATGTGAAAAATGCGCTAAAATTACTTGGCCATGCCAATGATTGATATCTTGTTTTCTGATATTCCAAATAAAAGTCTCACTGTAGTCGGTTTGATAAATGATTTAATGCTATTAATATAAATTAGTATACAAAGGAAAGAAGTAATACAGAAGTAACAGATAGGTTAGCGAAAGGAGCATAGGTTGGAACAAGTGTCGCAGCAATCTACGACATGATGAATACCGTAGGTGAAAAAGCTCCGGCGTTGGTTGTGAACCCATTTTTAACAGCAGCTTGAACCTCATTGTCTTCGGGAAATCGCCGTCCCTTAAGAGCTTTCTTGAGTGAATCGAAGATGTGATATTCACACGGTGAGAGATCCGGGCTGTAAGGGGGATATTCGAGTACCTCCTACAAGAATTGCCGTAACAATGTTTGGAACTCCAGCAGCCACATGAGGGTGAACATTATCATGCAAGATGATAACTCCGTCGGAATGCTTGCCACACCAGCGGTTCTTGATATGCATGGTACGATGTATTTTAATATGCTTCCACGCTTTTACATACATACTATTTGCGTTACCCTCCTATATCGCATGCATTTTCCTATCACTCTGCGTCCTCTATAGAACACTGCGCAATCATATGTGAAGTTATCACAGCACAATGGCACTTTAATTTGGGCGGCTCCTGTACTCCTGATTTTTTTTCAAAACAATGATTCGATATTTTTCAATAAATGTTTTTGCTAATCAAATGTTTTAAAATGGAAAATAATGTACAATTTATTGAATAAGAATAAACATTCTTTAATATGTTTGTTTGATATCCTACACACATGAATTTTGCTCTTTGAAAGAGTTTAATTAAATTACTAACACGTATTTTTACAGTTTAAAAGTTCTTATTAATCAAATTTTGTATGTATTGTGACTAAAATGAAATTTTTTAAATGTTCAAAAAATAATTAAATAACATTCTTCATAAGAAAAGGTTTTGCAAAATAATAGTGAAAAATATCATGATGAAATTTTAAAAATATGGTTGTTTTCTTTAGAAAAGATGTAAGCTGTTTTTCAATACTATTATGGAAGATAAAACCATAACCTTATGCTGTGAATAGATTCTGAATTGTTATAGAATCACCAATATTTTTTTTACGTCATGTGCCGTATTAATTACTCAATCAATCAAAGAAAAATTAAAAATTTAGATACTTTTGTCCATATTTTCATTTTTTCCAACCAACAAGAAGTATTTTCTATTTAGAAGTTCGCATATCAACACAAATTTCTTTATAAAAATACATGAGACCGCATATTATTCAAATGCTCTAATTAAGTATACTAACAACTCTGTATACCCTGCATCTTTCTTACCTAAGCGCAACCTAAATTAAATATTAAACATTAAAAAAAATCAAAGGGAAAATTTCAACTGTACATTTCTTATGTTTCTCGAGGAATGTTTTTTAAGTAAGGTCCGTTTGTTTTTTTAAAAATAACAACAATATTTTGCTTCAAAAACCCTTTGTTTTAGGATTGCTCATACTTTTGCCTATTTTTCTACATAGTTGCTGAGTTTATTAATGCCCTTGTCATACTTTAGAACTAAGTTTTGAAAATCCTCTTCAAATTAGTCTGCCATCTGGTCGGACAGCCAAGAGTTCACAGCCGCTTTCCTTTCTTAGCGGCGTGGCATGCTGTCAAAAGGTGTTTTGCTCCTCCGTGATAACGCAAGGCTTCACACTTCTCGAACGACTCGGGACGTAATCGAATCTTTTGTCTAGGAGGTTTTATACCATGCACCATACAGCCTCGTCCCTGCTCCTCTAACGATTTCCACCTTTTTCGGTACCTCAAACACAGCCTTGGTGGGAAGCGCTTTAGTGAAAACGAAGTGAAAGTGGCCGTGAACTCTTGGTTGTCCGACCAGACGGCAGAATTTTAAAAACTTAGTTCTAAGGTTCGAGGGCATTAATAAACTCAGCAACTATGTAGAAAAATAGGCGAAAGTATGTAAAATCCTAAAATAGAGATTTTTTAAAACAAAATATTGTTGTTATTTTTTTTAAAGAAAAGCAAACGAACCTTACTTAAAAAACAGCCCTCGTAATACAACAGGCAGCCTAACTTCGAAGGTATTAGTTCATGATACGTGACATATTCATTCATAATTATTTACATTAGAATATATGTGAATACTTTTACGAAATGAGTTAATAAGATTTATCACGAGAAAATAGAGAATAAAATAATATATTCTCAAGTATATATTAAATGTCTTAATACCTTAGGTGAACTTGAACGCTATATCGTGTGTGATATTTAGAAAATAGCTACTCTCCAATTCATTTTCATCAACCCCAAACTTCACTTAACTTAGTTCAGATGTGATCTATTATGACACTAATTCGTTTTCATCTCTCAAGATTTAAATAATCCATGAAAAGTATGCTCCTGTCTTCCACAACCTCGGGGGATCCCATATTCGAAATGAAAATTCCAAAAGTGACAGTTTAAGTCTCGAACAATAATTTTTCGACGTTTAAGTACTTATTTGAAAAGTTCATATTGTTCTTATTATTTCAATTAATTGCCCTAACTTACTTCTAAAACTCTGGATTTTCAACATCAATTAGTTATCTAAGCCTTTAGAGACACAGTTTACGCCTGGCATTCATTCTGATTGCATTGTGTTTGTAAAAGTTTCTATTGATAGTAATTTCCACTTGGATTAGTGATAAACTGCTACGATTGGAATTATTTGACCTTATAATGTGAAATTTACGCAGTGCTAATAAATCAATTTTAAAATAAAAATTAGGAAGCAAGGAATTGTACATTAAAATGAACTTACTTCAGTATTGTAAAATAATACAATTAACTATTTAATTTATATTATGCTATTTTTAAAAGTTTTGTTTTTTCTATTAATGTTATGAAATTTAATCACTAACTAAGAATATATAATTACAATGCCCATACATTGAAGAAATCTGTATATAGTAAAGTATTACACACATATATTTACAAGCACATGCACAAGTTTAAACATATACGAGAGAAGATCAATAAGTTAACCGGCATTCCTCGGGCAAAATAATAATAATAATAATAATGGAATTGTGCACAAGGTATCTTATAACCAAGGGTGTTTATAATCGGTTTATACCGTAACATTTGTATACAAAGGTGAGAAAAAGAAAAGTAGGAAATGAAATATGTTTAGATTACACTTTTCACTCGAAAATTTGGTTTTCTCTTCTTTTTATTAGGGCATTTAGTACATTGTTTATACACTCCTTTAGTCTTCGTTGCGAGTGAGTGCGTTGTTTTCACTGGACCGTATTTTTTTTAATTTCGTAAAAGCATTACTTGTTGGTTTCTAGATTTTTTACATTCTTCTGTAAATCGAAATCCAAAACACTTCAGAAATTAACGTCCGGTTCGATGTTTAGTAGGTGGTTTCTGAGTAAAGTAAATCTTTTGCGTATTTAACATCGCAACGTTCAACAACACAAAAAGTATTGCCAAAGGCTAACGATTACATTTTCTAGCCATTGAATATGATGTGGTCATTTTATCAAAGTCGATAGTTGCTCCCTCAGTTAAATTAAGGAAGATTTTATTTCAGTTTTCAAACCCAATGTGGATGGTAATGCAGAAGAATCCATTGTATCACCACTATGTATTGTTGAGAGTAGAAGACAATTCCAATTTGTCTATTTGTGTTGGGTATATATGAATCAATTCTGTATCTTTTTAAAACTAAACATATGAGTAAACTTATCTATTTATTAAATTGAAAATTTTTGATTTTTTTTTCATTTTCTTTTATTATTCGAGCAAAAGTTGTTTTCTTTTTCAAAAGTTAATCTGAAAGTGGATAAGATGTGTACCAATTATCGCTTTTAAAATTATGTTCTTCACAAATGTTTTTGTGTCTCTACACACTAAACAGCATTTACTTTCAACAGTGTCTCCCTCTTCTAAACCTAGATCGACTTCAGTGGAGGAATCATACTTAGTATTTTACTCTTCATCATTTGATTCTTCCCCATATAATCTCGAAAATACTGCAGAACTACATATATATTGTATCTATTAAATTACTTAAATATCACATTCCTTCATCATAACTACAATAATACGCCCTAGCATAAGAAAGATTTAAAGCGTGCTCATGCATTCAGAACTGTAACGGTGACTCACGCGAGGGTATGACATACCCTAAGAGTCGGTATATAAAAACATATATTTAGAATTTGCATACAAGCTAAGGCTTCTCAAATTATATGACCTTAAAAACAGCTACATGAGAAACTACACATTTTTCCAAAACGGTTTAGTGGGAGCGTTGAAAAATGTTAGACGGTGTGTATGACATACCTTGTGCTAGATGAGCCGGGTTATGAAACTTTCGTAATTTCTCTTCCCGAGGTTTGGCAACAGGGCTAGAATCCAGTGCTAAATGAGGGGTAGTCGGCTACACTTCTGTACAATTTGTCACTCATCTTGTGACGGATTTATACGCGACCTTTTATTAACAGTACTTTTAGGCCAGCAAAAATTACCAATCTTCTCCTAAAGAAGGAAACGTGATATGCAAATTAAGTTTATTTATATTCCTACTTCGCGAGTTAAATAGTTAGTGAATTAGAAGTGAAGAGAAGAGTGAATGGAATGTTAGAAAGTTAGAAGTTTAGTTAACTAGAAGTGACAAAAGATTCAAGGCAAAGATTACCTTGTAAAAGTTTATAGTCAGGAAGAGAAAGTTAATTTCAATTGATTAGAAGACTGCCTAAAGTCAGGTACTGTCACCTTCCTATTAAGTTAATGTTTAAAGTGTTAAAGTCGTTCAGCGGACATTATATTCTGTGTAAAGTAATATTAAGGAAGAACCACATTATTATAAAGGGGTTATTATATGTAATCTCCCCAAACGCAAATCTCGTCTTTTCCCTCTGTTGCTTGACTGAATTATCCTATTTATAGTGTTGATTTGTGTTTGAGCGATTAAAAAAATAAATAAATACTCGGAATTTATCATGTCGAATGATCCTTTATTTTCTTCCACACTTTTAGCCGGGTCACATGATAGTAGGGAATTAAGTTTGTTTCAATCTTCCTATCAACCCTTGGGGTGTAGGAAACCATTCAACAGGTCATATTCAATGTCGATCCGCACCAAGGAGAAAAAGAGGGCAGCGTTTTGCTTTTCGTTTCAGGAAAGGATGATACCTGCGTTGGATATTAGACCTTCCTTCCAAAGCTATTCCCTCAAAGACGACCACCCTCAGTGACTGACGTCGATGGACGGCCCGAATTTTGTAGTCACATAAAGAAGTTCTATCCATTCGTAGGTCTTGATCGCGATAAACAGCTGTCACGATACTGCGCTTGCATGCGATGAATAGTTTAATCAGGTATCAGACCCTCCGCAAACAAAAAGCGAATCCCTATCGACAGTGCAGATCGATAATGAGCTGCCATGTCAAACGATCTGTTACACGCTAATGACTACGAGGGAAAACGAGTGACACGTTTGTGACGGATCTATACGCGACCTTCAACTAACAACTCCTTTTGGGTATTCTTTTAGGTTAGCAATTTTACCAATCTTCTCCTAAAAGAAGAAAAAGTGGTATGCAAAATAAGTTTAATATATATATTTCTTCTTCGCGAGTTTGAGAGTTCTGAATGGTGAGTTGATTAGAAGTGAAGTGAATAATGAATAGTTAATAAAGTCAGTGATGGGAATTGGTAAACAAAGAGTAAGAAAGTGATTAGCTTAGCTAACCAAGAAGTGTTAGAGTGTAATTGCTATTGATGGAAAACCGCCTAAAGTCAGATACTGTCAACATCATATTAAGTTAATATTAGAGTGTTAAAGTAGTAGTAAGGACATTAAATATTTAAGCTCTGTGTAAAGTAATATTAAAGGAAAGAGCTACATTATTAAACACATTCTCTCCAAGCTCGAATATCGTCTCTCTCTCGCTCTATTACTAAATCGAATTATCTTATTTAAGTGTTATTTGTGTGTTTGAGTTGATTATAGTGATAAATAAAATAATTGAAATTCATCATTTCGTACGATCCTTTAATTCCTCCCACACCTTTAGCTGGGTCACAGGGTAGAAGGCATTTAAACTCGTTTCATATTGCATAGAAGTGTTGAAGACTACCCCTCATTCAACGTTGGATACCAGCGTTGTTGCTAAACCTTGAAAAAAGAAATTTCAAAAGCTCCTTTACATTTGACTTTCCTTTGTATACGTAGAGGGCCGTGGTAGCCTAGTGGTCAAGGTGACATACTTGTGTCTGACATGTCATGAGTTGGAGCTCAGTATTGCTGAAGACCCGCCTTGTTGGAGGGCGATGCATGTTAAATCTGCCGAAGCTCAAATGTCCTACCATTGGTACGTTAATATTCACTCACTCACACAGATATGTAGAATGAAGGACGATTTAATACATTTTGGCGATGAGGGGACACTTTTTAAATGATGGTTGAAAGCATGGAAACTATGAGAAGACTTTAATACTTTAAAAATCAATATATATTTGGTGATTGAACGAGTAAAGCGACAACACAAAAAAGGGCAGCACAAGCACAAAAAGACGTCTATCCGAAAAAAAGACCTAAATTGTGGGCTCAGCAGTCATGAGTGCTTTCCATGACAACACCCTGCACACTGATCTCTCCTCGTCTCTGACTTTTTCTAAAATCGAAAACAGCTGTTTTGCCACACTGTCCTTACTCCCCTGATCTCACCCCGGCTATTTCATAAAATATTTAGCTTGTAAGGTTTTCGATTTCAATAGGCAGATGAAGTTAAAAGTGCATCGCAGGCTTAATTTAAGGAGAGGGTTAAAAATGGATTCAAGAAATCTTTCTACAATATTTACAAGGGATAGCAAAAGTGTGTGGTTGTTCAAGGGTCTAAATTCGAAGGAGGATGTGTTTCAGCAGTTTAATTAGTAATACTTTTTAAGTTGTAGACTCAGTCAGGGAACTCTAGAATACTACCTCGTATAGACTATATAAAGTTTATTCTGGTACCACATTATTATATTATTTATTACAGTTTGTTACTACATTATTTAAAATTATATTGGTTCAAAATTTTCTCACCTGATTTGATTAAATATGTGCAGTATAAAACACGTTATTTAGATAAATATTTCTTGATCATTCTCAGTTTCAGCTGTACAACAAATTCATTTGAATACTATTGCATTTCTCGAAAAATGCATTGATGTAATACATAGTTAAATTAAAACAGAAATCAATTAAAGATACCTACGACTGTTACGTCTTGTTTCTGCCAACTGTTTGTACCATTTGCATGTATTGTGAGAAAACTAGTTCATTTATTTCTTAGTATGGAAGGAATGTCTTATATATTATTCCGGCAGTATTGGAATGCGTTTATCTTTCCTTTCAAAGGGATTTCTACCGACATGAAGTGGACACGAATCCACTTAATATCCATCCCACTTTAGATCCTCTTTTTTGTAAATGAGAGAAAATAAATGGAAAGGATCATACCCCAAATCTTTGTCAATAACAGAGAAGGCTAAGGCAACTATCCAAAAAAAACCCATATATTTCCAAGTAATTGAAGGGTTTGGTAATCATGCATAGTACAAGAAAATCTCTAACTAATTTATAAGGTATTTTTTTCTTCAAAAATTCTCTTTAGTTTACGTTGTGACTACAAGGGAATAATTCACAATTGAAGCAGATAAGTTACTGGCATTCTATCTAAAGCTATTAGTTTTTGATTTGGAGAATCTTTTTTTTTCTGTTTCATAGTACATGTAGATTAATAAGTATTTTTCAATTGGGCTTAGAACTTATATATATATATATAATATGTCAAAATGATTATTTTTAAGCTTTCTAACTGAAATCTCTTAAATTTATAATAGAAACAATGTGAATTAATCTTATAATTAACAAATATTTTTTTATGATTTAATTAGCTTAAACTTTTAAGATTAAAGTAAGAGTTAAAGAAAACTTTTGTTCGCATTTTTTTGCTTTGTTTTAAAAAAATTTTTCAATAAAAAATTATTTAGCTTGTTAATTTTATTCAGCAAAAAAGCAATGGTTTAAAGTAAATATCAAGGCAATATGGTAGATGAAAGTTTTTATTTTTAATTTCACACGAAATAAAAATTATAATTCAATATTATTTATTATCCTATCATAAACATGAATTTTATAAAAGGATGCAAGACAGATTTGTGATATAATCTTCAACTTTTTCTAGCGAACATTTTTTTAGGTTTTTTTAAATTTTTTATTCATATGTCATTTATCCTAATATATTCGAGAACTCGAAAGAAAAATTAACATTATTTTTTTCTTTCTTTACTTTTTTTTCTGAACGACAAAGGCACTAGAGTTTTTGTAACATAAGATTTTGATACTGTGAGAAAAAGTTTCGAAACAAATTCTTATTTTGTAGATCACGAAAAAAAGTAGCTAACATTGGTATTTTTTTTTCATGCATTTTGACATCCATGCTCCATAAAAAGTGCTTGGTAACTTTTTAATGAAATTTTCCTTATTTTTTTGTGAATTCAAATATTTAAGATCGATTTTGCTGTAGAATTCTATTTTCGAAATATATTTTAACGTACTTTTGAAGTTACGTACAGGTAAAAAAGGTCATATATATGCCTCATAATTTTATTATTAATAAAATGGTATGGAAGAAATTTTTTTCTTATATGTAAAAACAATGTTTTAAATATCTAAGATGCTATTAGGTCCCTGAAGGAATTTGGGAAAACAACACGTAACTTAATTTTATTAAAGTTCTTTTTTCTTTTCAAATTTCCATTTGAATTATATTGTTGAAATGCACGAGTTTATCTTTGAATCAAATCTAGGTTTTCCATACTAAAATTCTTTCCTAGACTTTCCGTTAATCCAAATCATTCCCTAATACAAGTATGAAGACCTCATGAACGTATATACAGGTATAAGAGAGAGTAATAGGAACGCCCATTCAAAAATGAGTCGTCCTACAACCCTGCAATTAATGGCCGCCACGTATCACATCATTGTGCCATCTAGTGGCGGCAAAAGGAAAGGTATCAGTCATGCATTTAGCAGTTTGAGAGTTGCCTGAAAAATTTACATTCCTAGCAAAGCAGGATTATGCTCGACCTCTCCGACATGAAAAGAGGTACGATAGTTGACTCTCGTCTCGCTGGAGCGCCAGTGTCTTGAACATCTAACATTACGGTTGTTTCAAGAACCACGAGTCAAAGGTTATGACAGCCTACATAAAACTGGGTAAGGTGTCTTCTGCGAAGTACAACAGTAGGCTAGCGAAACTCGTAGTTGTTGGACCGTGATCGACGGGTGTTGAAGAGAATATTCGCCCGAAAACGCAAGACTACATTGTTTCACATAACAACCGAAATGATTACTCACATTCAGTACTCCGAATTCAGGAAAACTATTCAACTGGAATTGCATGTTGCGAACATTCATGGCACAGTAGCTATTCCAAAATCGTTCGTTTCGTTGTGGAATGCTATAAAGAGACTACAGTGGTGCCAAGACACCTTAAACTGGACACAACTACAATGGAAACTAGTCATCTGGTAATGCTTATTTACCTTATTCCATATTATCGAGTGTGTGTTCGTCTGGCAAACACCGGTAGAGGCATTTCATGTTGACTGCCTGGATCCAAATCATGAAGCATGGAGGTGATTCCATGATGGTGTGTGGCACAATACCTTCCTGTGGATTGAGGTTTCTCGTAGAATTGAAGAGGATGATCACTATCTGATCATCCTCGCAGATCATCTTCACTCTAGGCCTCAGACTCTCTTTTCGAGAGAACGTCCTGTGTTCCAAGATGACAACGCCTCTGTTCACATCACTCGCTGCGTTCAAGCATGGTTATGTGAGCTTTAGATGAAATGGAACGGAACATCTAACGTGGTTTCCTCAGTCACCTGATCTGAACATCTTTGAGTTTTTGTAAGGTTTTAGAGAACGAAGTCCGTGCTCGGTTTCCACCTCCACTCATACTATCTAAACTCGAGACGGCTTTGCACGACGAATGGGTGCGAATTCTGCTGGACATTGTTCAAGACCTTTTTTTGTGAATCCCACGCAAAAGGCAAACTATCATTCAGGCCAAAAATGAGCCAACTCCTTCCTTTTAAAAATTTTTAATTTTTTCATAGGTGTTGCCATTATTTTATACTATACCTGTATGTAATTATTCGTAATTTTTGTCAATATGGTTGAAATCACTCATTAATAAAAAAAAAATTACGCCATTCTTTTGTTCTAAGCTGCTTGATTGGGCCTAATCACTGAATTGAATCAATTTGCTTATGAGTAGAATCTGGATGTCATTATGTAAGATCAAAGAGAGTTCAATGATTCAGCCTTCGACTATCATTACATTCTTCATCTCTTTAGCAATGAAATGAGCATCCATATTTGATTTGAGCACATTAGATGCCTTCCGATAAATATTCAACATCGATTATGTTGTTTATATTTAAGGTAATTTGAGGTAATAGTACGTGTTGACTTCGATTTTGGCCTGGCGATTTCAATGTCATTCTCGTTCAGTGTCATTCAATGTTCATTTTCAGTGTCGATTGTGCATTTTAAACATTTCTGCCTGTATTTCATAATTTAGTGTGTACTTTATTTTCATATACCGTAACATTTCAAAGTAATTGAGAAATTTTTAAACTATTTGGAGTTAATACCTTACTTTATTTTTGTTTTGGGAACGAAGATCATTCTCTTATTTTCGGTTATATGATCTCGTTTATGAACACGTGTTGAAACCTGAAAAAAAAATACACGTAGTTTTACACTAAGCATGCTGTTTAAGACTCATAGTAGTGACAAGCATAATGCATACAACCTCTTGTCCATTTTCTTTCAAATGAGACCATGAGTTGTGACGTCATATCTATTTTCAGAACGATAATTACAGTTTAAAATTATTTTTACTCACTCATTTGAGTCTAATGATTTCCCCATATCGGAATTTGATATGAAAATCCTTTTCATGTTAAAATGTCTGGTGCTCTATTGGATAGATCGTTTCCTTACCCATGTTACTGTGTTTGTTGGGTTTTTATCGAGTGTGCATCGAGATTTTTATTTTGAAATTATGGATGTTCGCAAAAACATTTTCCAAAAACATTTAAATTTGCTGCCCATTTGATATGACCATCTGGCGCTGTAATTTTGAAGGCATGAATGCCTCCATTCAAAATGGAGGAAGTCAAAATTTTTTTATTCAGTTTGTTTTCCTTTTTTTATACATTCTTTAATACCTACAATTGTTCGCATATTTTCTTAAAAAGATGTAATTAAGAGAATTTAAATAAAAATTACATATAGGCTCATGGTTTTTTATTCAATTTTCACGAGTGTTATCCTAGAAATGTCCGCTACTCTGATTCCAAACACAGACATTGTACTTATACAAACTTACGTATAAAATTAAGCATTCTTCTAACCTAAAATATGAATGAGAGGAAACAGTGTGGTTGATGTGGTATTAAAAAAAAACTTCCGCATCCAGTCACGGAGAAGTAGCCCACTACAAAGCATAGCTTTATTTTTCTTTTATTAAAATTAAGTAAAAAAGGAAGTTTTTTAACCCTTTCGCGACGGTGTGTCATATACAATACACCAATCTCAAGCCCCGTTATCGGGCAGAAGGCCATTCAATGCACATTGCCGTGGGGACGATTAATCTTTTAGAACAAGTACGAAACGCGATTTACCAGTGTATCACTCGCTTGCCGGTGCCTTTTGGAGTGGATGCATATATAACACACCCATCTATAAAATGTTTTCCGTTGTTCAGTATGTCGTCACGAAAAGGTTAAAAATATCATCACTCTGTAACAACCCTGGGGTTGTTAGTGTTTAGAGGTTCGAGCAAGATTAGCCATAGCACTTTTAACACAAATTTCTTACTAATTTTACTTAATAAACTAACACAATTAAAGGGAAGGAATGCACTCACTATTAAAACGGAAGAGCAATCACATAGGCTTAATTCAACTAACATATAAATGAAAGTACTTAAATGAATACTTTAGCGCTCTTGACTCCTACGCTTGAATTCTGTTTAGGTATCTTGCTTAACTACACGACCTCCGGTCGTAATATTGTTCACAACTTAATCTCAACATTTAACCGTCAACTATCAACCATCCTCACTTACTTTAATGCCAACATTTAAATAGAAGTACTTATTTGCCTAAATCTCGTCTTCTTCACCAAGAAAGGTTTTCATCTGAACCCACAGTTGAAAAGAATAATTTTACCCAACAGGATTTCTGAAAGATGTGTGGATAGATCATTGCAAATGGATAAAAATAGTGTTTAGAAAGATATACGTAAGTTCTACATTATATATAGAATTTCAAGCCCATAGCATCTGCATAAATTAATTGCTCAAACTATCAATAACATTAGTGTTAATAGCTAATTAATGAATTGTATTATCGGTAGTTTTCTACTATGAATAGTTATATTATGTTTATAAATGATTGAAGAAAACTCTGCCAATAATTTTAATGTAGAACATTAATTGAAGGAAGAGTTATCAAATAAAAAATAGTCTTAGCAGATCATTAACCGTTTTTTGATCGAAACCATATATTACAGAAGCAAGTGTGCAAAAAGGCATACCATTGGATAAAAAGTAAGACTTATTATTTTCAGTCACACACATTACATTAAAGCTATATTTCATTTTAAACAGCTACCAAATTCTGTATCATGGCAAACACATTTCTCTCAAAAGGTGAAAAAAAATCATTTGATTCTCTTCAAAAACAAAAACAAAAAAATCGAAGCGTTAATTTTGTTTATAAAATCTTTTCTTTTTCCAAAGAAAGAAAGAGAAAAATTACTCTTCTTTTGTAATTATTAAACTATTCCGTAAAGAACACATTTTTCATTAATGACTTTTGTATAAAAAATAATTCATTAAAATTCTCTAAAGCCTGTACTTCTAATTCAAAGGGGCAAAAAAAAGGGATTAAATATGAGTCCTTGTTTTGTAAGACACCCAATTCATCTTTATTAGCGTAAGACAGCATAGACTTTTCATTACCAAAATAACCTAACTTTTAGGTTTCACAGAAAATACTTCATTGATTTCTAGGAAATAACTTCATACCGAGAAGTATCTTTTGGATTAATTTAATTTACCATTTTTTGCTTTAAGAATATTTATTTTATTGTCTGGAGTTTTCTTATTCTTTCTCTGTTATATTACTTGATTGGGTAACACTTAATGTATAAATATTTCCTTATGAGTTGCATTTTTGGTTATATTCATTAAAATTCGTGCTGGATTTGATGCACATAATGTTACGGTATATAAAACATTTACGAATGCAAAAATTAAAATAGACAACAAAACGGAAGGCAAGAAAGAGGAAAAATAATTTGAAAATTCTATGAAATATATAAAATGTTTCTTAAGGATTTATCATACTTTGTTGGCCACACAAAATGCAACACCGAGAAAAACCAGAAATTTATTTGGCAAATAAAATGTTGAACAAAAACCAAATAATTCAAAGTACGGCATCTTCTGACATGTAGATGATGATAAAATCAGTTGCCGTTGTTAACTATAACCACTGGCACACGCCTCGGCATAGAATCAAAGAAGATGTAAAAAATCAAAAGACGTATCCTTGGAGTACAGCAGTCCATGCAGCTTCCACATATTGCTAAAGTTAATCTCGTGCAGCAGCGGTTGGTGTATTGTGGGTCAGTCGTTTTGCAAGCATGAACCACGCGTTTTCGATTCACGATAGATTGGGAGAACAATCAGACCAAGAAAGCAATTCAATCTGATGGGTAAAGAACTCTGGAATATTGCGTGTCACGTGTGGTCGCATCAACCAGGCAAACACTTGATTTATAGGTTATGGGCTCCCACACCTCAGAGATATAGCGCTGGCTCTTCAGTGTTCTGAGAATGTGTACTAGAAGGATACGGCAGTGAAATTCAATACCACCAGAAACAATGATACTGAGTACAGGACCAGTGTGGCGATGCATAACATAATAGTTCAGCAGCCTCTCAGCATGGTGTCTCGAAGCTCGAATCCGACTGTCATGATATTGCAGGTAGAAGCGGGATTCGTCATTAAACACAATGTCGCTCCTATCCGTTGTCCATATCTGTCGTTCATCACACAATTGGCGAAGCAAAGGACAGTGGTTTCTATTCAAGTGTAAATGAAGCAATGAACGCCTTGCGGACAATCTACTTTGTTGCAAACGGCATCGAATAGTACGAGACGACACCGAATGATGCGTAACAGACTGAATCTGTGGCGTTATGGTTCGTTAAGTGGCTACTCGATCTATCACTACCATGCACACCATTTGCTTGTCATCACGGGCAGTTGTGTGATCAGCCTCGTCGGTCCGTCGTTTTCTCCTGCATCCAGCGATCACAGATCCGTATCACACTTGCATTGTTTCGTCCAACACGATGACCGATTTCTCTGAAGGATAATTCACAATTCCTATAGGCTTCTATTCATCTTTGGTCGGATGCAGAACTGGGTCAAAAGGCTCTCGATGCCCTTCACGAGGCATAAGCAAACAGTTTAAGCAGGAAAAAACTCACACGAAAAAGCTATTTCCGTACTTTAAATCACCAATCTAACCTTTCTTTATATCGCTGTTTTCGGGGGGCGCTACGGAAGCCCGTGATGTGCATCTGCGCTATAATGCTAATGATCTGCATGTTTCATCACCGCTGTGACGTCGTCACAATGGAGGAGTCACCCCTATTCATTTGAGGCTCCACAGCTGGAGAAAACGTGGTTTTAGCTGCATTGTGTTGTATCAGACAGCTGGACCGTCGGGGATGGTGTGACTGGCGGACACTATGGGCGGGCATCGCTGCATTATTTTCTATTCATGGGCAGTGATTGTACGTCTTGAATGCTGGCGCCTCTGCAGGCGGCGGCGAGGTGTTTGAAGTGCCAGATGTCAGCCGGGCCCCTGTCGCCGGGAACCTTTGAGAGGGACCGGACTTTTGTCATCTCGGCACGAATGGATGACCTGCAAGATCGTTGGTGCCGGGTGCAAAACCCTGAGGTCGGCCAATGGGGATTGATGAGGGGCGTGGAGTGAACCCGCCCCTAGAGTTTAAAGAGAGGACTTCGGAAAGAGGGGAGACTCGTCGAAAGACTCGTGATAGACTCCCACGAGAGATTCCCGTAACTGAACCCTGCGGACGGAGGACGAGACTCCGGACAGACTCCTACGAGAGATACCCAAGAGAGAAGCCTGCTGACGAAGGAAGACTCCTGATAGACTCCTGATAGACTACGACGAGAGATTCCCGTAACTGAACCCTGCGGACGGTGGAAGAGACCTCGGACAGACTCGAACGAGGCATTCTTTAATAATTAGCTTAGCGCACATTTTCAATCTTGTGCCACGACGTTACAGCTAATTAAATTGGTGGCAGCGAGGTGGGATTGGCATTTGGCAAATTAATTAAATGCCCGAATCCTTTTTTATTTAAAATAATTTTTGAGAAAAAAGAAATAACAAAGAGAAAATGCCAGCCGTGTGTGCGAGAAAAATAAAAGAACTTTAAACAACGCAAATTTCTCCTGAGTTCCTGTGGTGTCTCCATCCTTATCATTAAAGTGTGTTCCTGTTGCTGGAAAATTCCCGGAGAGCCTGCTGTCCATTTTACTGTATGTGAATCGTGTTGGGTGAATCAACGAAAGAAACAAGCGGAGGAAAGCCGAAAACAGACCCTGATTTCCGTCGGCTGATTTTGAAGGAAGTCAAGAGTATTCAGTGTGTGATTCCCGACCAGGTGTGCTGTGAATTCCCGTCCAGGTGTGCCATAGATTTTGGCAGTGATTCGAAACAGAAAGGTGAGTCTTTTCTTTGAGATTATACTCGGGGCAGCAATTGATTATTATTATTGTTATGATTAATGTATGTAAAATTTTGGTAGTAAATAATTTACGTACTAAGTAAAGTTAGCAAACACTAGAAAGAGAGACTAGAAAGATTTTTAAAGTTTTGTATGATGTATAAATGTGCGATTTATTAGTATTGTTGTTTGTGAAATATAGTTAAGTATATAGTAGTTATACTTGTTTCGTTGGTACAGTTACTGTGCAGAGTACTGTATTGTTTTTAAGATTTGCGCACATTTGTGAAATATAGTTAAGTATATAGTAGTTATACTTGTTTCGTTGGTACAGTTACTGTGCAGAGTACTGTATTGTTTTTAAGATTTGCGCACATTTGTGAAATATAGTTAAGTATATAGTAGTTATACTTGTTTCGGGGGTACAGTTACTGTGTAGAGTACTGTATTGTTTTTAGGATTTTTGTGAATTATAGTTAAGTCTAGGTCTAGTGTATTTCTAGTGTGCGTTGAGTTTTTGTATAATTTTTGTGACAATTAAGCTTAGTTTGGATTTTGTGTGTATTAGTGCATCATGGCGTACTTATTAAATCAAAGAAAAGAAGTATTGGTAGAAATGGCGAAAGAAATTGGAGTCGAAGCCGATAATACTTTACTTAAGATAGAAATTAAGAATAGAATTTGTCAGAGTGGATACTATAATGAAGAATTAGCTAATTGTTTGTTAGAGGGTATTTTGGAAGAAAAACGGGAACGTGAAAATAAGGAAAGGGAACTTGAGCGTGAACGTGAACTTGAAAAATTAAAGGGGTTTGAAGAGCGTAAACTAATGAGGGAACGAGAATTAGAACGATTGAGAGCTGTACGCCGGGATAAGTTACAAAAACGGGTATCTCATCTAAAAGTAGAAGATAAAGTCGAGAATTGCGCACAGGAGAGTTATTTGTCAGGAAATCGGTTCATGGAAGTTAGTGAACCGATTAAAAAGTGTAGGCCGGTGAGTAATCCGGATGTTGATATAAGTGAAAAAACCACCCTGCCTTCTGGAGTTAGAATTGAGATTTGTGAACCCCCGGTGAAACGCACGTGTGTTAATTCCCCGTCCGAAGTGAGAGGGGTAGAAAAAGAGAAGGATAAACTGTCTAGGCTTGAGAAAGGGAAAGAAGTCGATATTTTTGGAATTCGTGATTTTGAAAGGAAGGTGGGGTCAAGGGCAGTTAAGGAGAGTGTTACAGCTGTGATGACGGTTGCACAGCCAGTAATAAATCATGAGGACATAGGAGTAAGTTCTCGTGCATTGATAGTAGATAAGGGTTTGACTATCCCTGCATCATTGAGTTGTGAAATTAAGTGTGAGGAAAAGGAAGCAAGTCATCTCCCAGTTGAAAGGGGAGTGGGCCTAACAGTAGATCATAAAAGTTTTCAAAATCCTACAATGGCTAGTATAAAAGCGGATTGAGGAAAGGGAAAGAAATTTACGCGTGCGCCGTTGTTAGGAAAGATGTCGGAGATAAATCAACAATGCGTTTGATTCCCTCCAATTCAAAGGGTATTGATAAGAATTGGTTAGGGGCTGGTAAAATGACAAGTTCAGAATTTAATTACGAGATAGATTTGCCCAGAAAAAGGGATCGTAGTGCAATTTATCGTGTAAATTTAGTAAAACTGTATCATAGGAGGCCGGAATCTGTAAATTTTGTTACAGAAAATAGCTCGGAGGGAATAGGGAAAGAAACCGAATACCCCTATCCGGTAAAGCTATATATGGATTTTGACTTTCGGGGTGTTTTAAGGGAAAGTTTCTTACGTGTACATAATAGAGATGTAGTGAGTTCATTTCGTGAGCTGAGGAAGTACGAGGTTAATTGTATTTTTAATGATAGTGCTATAATTACCACTTTACCCAACGTTGTAGTGGGAAAGATAATGAATTGTGGAATAACTTGTTATAAATATTGTGAGAAAGTGTGCAAAGTGCCAAGATGGAAATTTATCTTTAAACTAATGTTGTTTAGCCCAAATAATTCCAAATGTTTGTATTTACAGTTTTTTTTATGTAATTTTAAAAAAATCATTTACTTTAATTAAAGAAAGTTACATGGAAATGTCATTGGATTAAACAGACTGGAATAAGCAGTCATTTAAAAATTTCCTATTAATTAATTTTAGCTTTTTATTGTATTTTTCTGTCTATATTACTGTATTGTGTGTATATGGTGGAAACAAAAATTTATGTGTTACTGAAAATCTTTTGTGTCTTCTCAGCCAAGTGTAAGAACATAGATGTCTAGTACAGTAGTTACGTGTGATTTAACGTATAGTAATATTAGTAAGATGTTAGCATTTAACTTATTCACTTAACAGACGATATGTAACATTAAGAAAAGAATCCAAGATTTGAAATTTAAGTTTTTATTGTAAAGTGTGTAAATTGTAATGGAATTTTGGATTTACTTATTATCATATGTTTGAGTGATTTTTTTATTGGATTGCTGTCCTGGTTCATCTCATTGTTAAGACATTCTTTCTTTGAATCAGTCATAAGAACGGATCCAACCATGGACCAGAGCAGTACAGTGAAATGGACGTTTTCAGGGGGAAGGAGTTGTGACGTCGTCACAATGGAGGAGTCACCCCTATTCATTAGAGGCTCCACAGCTGGAGAAAACGTTGTTTTAGCTGCATTGTGTTGTATCAGACAGCTGGACCGTCGGCGACGGTGTGACTGGCGGACACTATGGGCCGGCATCGCTGCATTATTTTCTATTCATGGGCAGTGATTGTACGTCTTGAATGCTGGCGCCTCTGCAGGTGGCGGCGAGGTGTTTGAAGTGCCAGATGTCAGCCGGGCCCTGTCGCCGGGAACCTTTGAGAGGACCGGACTTTTGTCATCTCGGCACGAATAGATGACCTGCAAGACCGTTGGTGCCGGGTGCAAAACCCTGAGGTCGGCCAATGGGGATTGATGAGGGGCGTGGAGTGAACCCGCCCCTAGAGTTTAAAGAGTGGACTGCGGAAAGTGAGGGGAGACTCGTCGAAAGACTCGTGATAGACTCCCACGAGAGATTCCCGTAACTGAACCCTGCGGACGGAGGAAGAGACTCCGGACAGACTCCTACGAGAGATACCCAAGAGAGAAGCCTGCTGACGAAGGAAGACTCCTGATAGACTCCTGATAGACTACGACGAGAGATTCCCGTAACTGAACCCTGCGGACGGTGGAAGAGACCCCGGACAGACTCGAACGAGGCTTTCTTTAATAATTAGCTTAGCGTACATTTTCAATCTTGTGCCACGACGTTACACCGCCTTTTATAAACTCAGGTTCGGCAAAGAAATCTTTACGACGGTTATTGGAACAAAAATCTTTATTAACAGTACAGCACAGAGAGGCACACACAAAAAAGCGAATAGTTTTAAAGAAAGAGATGCATATACACTCTAATTCTACATATGACATCATTTTTTGATGTAATCAAGAACCAATCCGCGACCGGCGATGCATGATGTAAATCTCATATGGTTTGCATACTTTCCTTCAAGGCATTGCATTTTGCGTAACCAGCAGTGTATACACACACACATATATTATTAACTTGAATTTTGAATGTTGTCAATGGTTTAGTACTGGATAGTATTTAAGATTTCTAGGCTAAGACTTCGTATAGTGCATTTTGGCCAGTATATAGCCAATATTTGTTGTATTAATTTAATGAAATTTTACACAATTGTAAATTATATATGTATATATTATTACAATGGTATTTATCTAATTATCGCAACCATGCCAACTTTCAAGATAATTCACCAAACTAGCAACCACAATTTTGCACGTGTTGTGGGCTTTAGATTGACAACCATGTGCTTCGTTTCATGTTTCTCCACTTGCGGCCATTGTATAATTAAAAAATAAAATAAATACATCTTTAAAAAAAATCTTAAAAAATAAAATATAATAAAATTGATAATATAGCTACCTATTCTTAAATTAATATTATATTGTTATTTTATTCGTATGTATATTAATAATTTTAGATTAAAAATAAAAATAATAAAGTTAAGTAATAAAAATTAGTTATTCTTTTTTCTTTTATTGATTATTATTTATTTATTATTTATTGTTACTTTTCACATGTATTTTTCAACTAAGAGTTCAATATTCCCATCAGCGTTTTAATCATGGTCAACAATGTGGTTGTGATAGTACGTAAGTACCTTTAGAATGAAGAAATATGCTGTAAGAAACGCAATAAAATTAGAATTTTACTTTGGGGCCAACCATTTTGGAATAATTCAATTAGTTTTCCAATTGTGATTTTGTAAATTGAGCCACTAAACTCTGTTTCACACGAAATCTTAGGATTACGTTTTCTGAACTAAGAAATAAAAAGATTTGCTTAGTTAACAAACAAAATTTTAAATTATAAACGTCTTCTTTAATAGTTTGTTCGTTTTCTCAAAGAAAAAAAAATATTTCAAATTGACATTTTTGCATTCAATCGACTTTTAAAAACAATTTTTTGTTATGTTACATCAAAAATATTAGCCATTACATGAAAACAATAATGGACTAATTGTTAAAATGTTCAATTAATGCCTAAAAGAGATTCACCTTCTAAAACAATTTTTTCAACAACCCGACAAAAGGTAAATGTTTTTAATACTTGTGGATATTTGTCATATAATATTTATGTTTTGAGATCAAAAGTTTATTATAATATTAATCTATGCTGTTTGAAAACATTTTACGATTTTCTAATTATGAAGTCATAAAACGCTTTTATAGACGTTACGTCCATATTAAGTAATGAATGTCTATCACAATCAATATCTTGCAGCAAATTTAAATATGTTTTTTTAAAAAGTGTAAGCTTTTGAAATTAATTCTAATTATATATATATACATATATATACTTTTAACACTGCATATAATAAAATAATTCATACATTCATGAATAAAATATTCAGACAATTCTAATGATTTTTTTGAAAATGAAAATTTTAAATTTTAATGATCGAAGTTTTTACAATGTTTATAAGTATATTACAAATGCTAGATTTAAAGAAGCATTTTAAATGGAACATTATTGTTTTTTTAATTTAAAAGATTTTATTAAAATATTTTTTTTAATTTTAATTTTTCAAATTTCACATATAATCGAACTCTGATACAAATCCATATCACAAATTTTTTATCTTTGGACTATACGCAAATTTGACTGAAGTTTCAAATAAAAGCTGGAATCTTGACGTAAAATCGAATTCTTACTATGTGAAATTAATACCAATATGCATAATTTGAAATCATTGACAGCTCGTAAAATCGATGTAAGCCTTCCGATTGAATGGAACTTGGAAAGCCTTCCTTCACATTGGCTTTCAAATAATGCAAACAATATATGATTTGCTATCATTCCTCAAATTGCGAAAATACATCTTTAAAATTATTCTCTAGATAGTACAAAATATAGTACATAGTATAAAACTGTTTTTTAATTTGCAGATAAAATACACTACGGGACATTGTAGAGGCATAACATAAAAAAAAACTCACTAAAATATAAAAGCAGTAATGCACAAAACGTGACATTTATTTTGAAATAGTATATATACTATAATTATTTTATTTATCCAATATCCAGGCTTGGCTTATTGACCATTTGAAACCGAGTCTCCCAGTACCGGCTGACGATGGCGTCAGCCGGGTATTCATCCAGTCCAGTGTATTGGAGCTGGTGGTCGCCATCCATTCTGGCAAGACCGCAGAGTGGGCAGGCCTCGTAAGCAGGCAGACCAAGCCAGTAGAGGTATACTCCCAAAGTCATATCCTGTGGTTAGGCGAAAGTAAGCAACAGCCTCGGCTGTCTCCAGGTGCCTGGAGAGATGCTAGAGATGGTGCCTGGATGATGTCTGGATATTACCGATCGCCGCTTCCCGAGCCTCCTAAGATCGTACCTGTAATACAGAGGGAGAACAAAGTCAACTCATTAGTTTGTAGAATCTCTGAGGATTTCTATGTAAGGAACAATACGTCTAAGTACAGTGTCAATGAGAGTACGGATTGGTTCTGGAGCCACGGCATACCTTGTTAAGAGTGCCAGTTTAACCATGGGGCGCATGGGCTGACGCCCAGGGGTCCGGAAGGGCCCAGATAAGCTGGACCTAACTTCGTTTTCTGGTAATAAATTTCGATCCGCCTGTGCCAAGGGATTTTGTAGATCTTCTGCACCCAGGGACTGAAATGAGCTTAACTCGGTGCTGCTTGTTAATTAATGGCACAGTTTGATTTCTGAATTAGGCGATGGTAAAGCATGCAAAGGGCATTCAATCACGTCTCAAACGTGTTCGATTGGTATGTGATCAGGGATGGGTATCCAGGATATAGCATCTGTACATCTTGCAAGGCACGTTGGCTAGTGTGCGCAGTGTACAGTCGCCATATCCAATTGATAAAATACACTCCCAAAGAAAGAGGAGAATCACCGGCTCACGAACATCATCCATGTATTCCAAGCCGTCATGCTTCATGAAATCACGTTGTCGTGCTTTGAGACGTTCCTCAGATAAAGCTGGTTAGTACTTGTCACCAAATAAGTGTCTCACTATTACACGGAGATTATTGGACTGACAGATACGGGAATCTTCTGAAATCTTGACCCTGGACCATTCTGTCATCCTCGTCGTTTCAGCACAGTACCATTGCAAACGAAGTCGTATGAGATCTGGTATCAATGGCTACCTACGCCATAAATAGAAACCACTAGCAAAGGTTTTGGTCTTTATGGGAATATAAAGGTTATCTTAAAGACAGTATAAATGGTATCAGAAGTTTGCTTGCGGTGTCGCTGCCGCTTATTGGTAGTTGATTTGAGATTAAGCGTTCTGTCATCACACTTCGGTGGCACTAGTAGCCTTCAAACTTACCACATTTCTTTGTTCAAATCATCTTACTATCTTGCGTGAATATAAGTGAGTGTCGGCTGATGTTTGACGAACCTTATTAGTCAAATCACCATGACTTTCACAAAGGCTTCCTGAGTAGAGAAAGTGGCATGGTCATTGCCCATTTGTAAAGATTTTTCTCTTTTTTTTATCTCAACTGGGCCAACATTGACCCAGCTGAATTTTCTGCTTAGTAGTTCTTGGTGTTGCTTTTGAATATCACGTAGTGTATATAATTAAAACTTTCATAACATTACAATGATCTAAGGACTTGAATACCTTATCCAATATTTTAAATTATAATTTAAAACACACTCACGTAAACACGAAAACATGCATATATATATGTTTGTTTCAGGCAATTCATTTTTTCGGTTATTGAAATAAGCAAATGAAAATAATGTTTCTATAAGAATCAACATATTGTTCTGCTAATTTAAAAGAATTTCCTCGTACTTTTTTTACCTTTTTACAAAAATTCATAACTGTTCAAATAATGCCCCCACCCCCTCCTTAAACTTCCTTTCCCTTATAAATTTTGAATAATAAAGGAAAATAAAAATGCGTTAAGCAAGCAAAAGAAAAAAGGAATGTTGAAAAGTGGATTTCCATTTATTTTCTAAATTTTATTGAATCTTATTGAAAGAACTTTAAATTTTCTTTCATTTAATTATTTTTACAATTAATTACATTTACATAAAAAAGACATACATTATTTTTATTATATTAATTGCAAAATAATTAATAGAATAATAATAATATATTTGATATATTATTTTATATTATATATGATATTTTATTTATAATATATTGCATTTCATATTATAAAAATATTTGTAACTAATTTTTATATAAAATATCATTTAATATTTAATATATATTTTTATAACAAATAGTATTTATTAATATTATGATAATATATTTATAAAATATAATATAAATATTTATATAATTACATTAATTCTTTTACTTTTTAAAATACAAAATAATCATATAAAATATCATTTAACATTATTTCATAAATATCTTTAATATATATATATATATATATAAATATATATATTCTCATATATAAACCATTCTTATATAAATCTGTTTATTTGTAAGAATAATTAAATTAATTGAAAAAAAACCATCAAATCGATCGCGTGACTCGAACCGTATCCACCTACGTTGAAAGCAGGTACATTACACTATTGCCACTGCGTCGCTGGAAACGATTAAAAATTATTTGTAAAAAGCTAAGCATGGAACTTCGAAGGCTATTTTCTCTGAATTGACAGGCCATTCAATGGTTTAAGATTGAGGGTTGAACACCATAAAGGAGTACTACTATTCACAAAGTCTTGTCCCCAAATAATCTTTAGTCGTGCCCTCCCCTTGTTAATGTCATTGTTTGCAAATGCTTAAAAATACCACTAGTCGTTGGAAACTAGAGAAAATCTAATGCTTCACACATTAGTGTTTGAAGTGCTAGTCTTATCATTTTTCTTAATTTGCATGGAATAAAAGAGAGATCGAATTTGATTGTAAAATTAAAAAAGTACACTTTTTCTTAGATTTACAAATTTTAATTAAAAAAATTCAATAGTTTCTTAAAAATCCATGCTAACGGAATTTTTACTTAGCGTTTACCTATCAGTGTAACTTTTAAACTTCTTTCAATTTTAAACACTTTAAAAAAAACTCATACAAATTTCGTAAAACACTGAATAACGCCAAAAAAATGGCAAATTAAATTTTTTAATTTAAGTGAAATTAAATTGTTTAATGAACAATTGTTCTAAAATTATTATATAATTTACTTTCTGAACAATTGTTCATGTTGTGTTACAGAAGCAATTACAAATTTTTAAAAATATTTAGTGGTAATTGTGAAATGCTGAGTAGCAAACATTTTTGAAAAAGAGGAACTATGTATATTCTATGCACTTCACTTAATTACAGGGCCGCCGCGTGGGGGTGGCAAAATTGTTCACCGCACAAGGGCGCCTGAGGCAGGGGGCGCCAAAATTATAGTACTTATAGTTTTTTAATTTAATGTTACTTACAAAAAGTTGTCCATAAAAAACTTGCAATTTTGCATGTTTTATATTTTTTTAACAATAAAATAAGATTTTATTTTCTTAAAATTTTATATTTTAATAATTTTATTTTGTTTTCGTTTCTGCGGATTGTTTTCGTTTGTGTAAAACAAAATTTGATTTCCGATACGAACAATAAAAACACGTTCCGTGTGAAGTTCGCGCTATTATACGGAATGTGTTCAAAATCTAAGAATTTGTAACATGTAACAACAGGAATTGGGAATGATTTTTATCGGCATAAATTTTTATTCATTATATGCTGAGAAGATGTTGTGGCTCAACGTCGTTGTTTTTTGTTTGCAATGATAATATATATACATTTTTAAAATTATGCAAATAGCTTCGGTTTTCTTCTCCAAATCATATTTTGCTTCATGTATACTGTTATATTAAATTATTCTCAAATCTCGAAATAAACTCTTTATTGCAGCGTTTCTCGAACTGTGGGACGCGTTCCCTAAAGAAGGCGTGATAACCCTACATGGGGGGGGGGAAGCGCGAGCATATTACGAAAAATAAAATATTTAAAATAATTATCAATTTAATAAAATAATTTGCAATACAAAATAATTACAAAGCAGATATATATTCTTATATAATAAAAAATGAAATACATATTCAAACTGATATAATACGCACTACTTGTAAATATATCAGTTCCGCACAAAGTATTTGAAAAAAATGTATCAATATTCAAATAAAAACAAATTCACACACACAGTAATTACTAGTGACTCTCTTGGGCTTGTCATTACAAAATTTATATACAAAACTTAATATTTATCTAATTATTGAGTTTATAATTAAAGTCGTATTGCATCGTAGTTTTACCATTAAAATACATTATAATTGCATTCAGTACATCTTTTTTGTAAGAAGTGGGGCGCGATGAAAATGATGACTGAAAATTGGGTGGAAAACATTGAAAGTTTGATAAGCACTGCTTTATCGCGATCTACAACACTATTTTTGGCATCATAAATTCCTTTAGGATTCTAAGCAAGATTATCTATACACAAGGGCAGCCGAATTTGTGATTCTTCCAAATTTAAGATATAAATATAAAAGGTTGCAATATAACTGTAATCTTCGCAATTCAGTTGAAAGTAATTTCGAATTTGTAGGGATTTTACAAATTCTTTTCGTTGTTTGTTCAGTGTTGCGAACTTTACTTATTGAAAAGTTCTTGTTATTTTCAATATTTTCATTTTTTTTATAGACTGTTATTTGAAAATAAACTTCAAGTTCCATGAAAAATCTTACCATATTTATTATTACATCTTAAAAAACCTACACAAGAAGCAATTCCTTCCTAGTTACATTCGATTTTTAATAACAATAAGATGATTCATAATAAGCTAGTTTTCTGTTTCAATATTTCGCAATCTTCTCGTATGATGATGTAATTTCTTCCCCCCATCTCTGCTCTTTTGCTATGTTTTTTTTATAAATAATTATAATAATATTGTATTAAATTTTCTTGTTCATGCATATTTTGGCATCATTTCCTGTCTATCTCGGTGAACCATATTGTAGCTCTAAACTCTCTGTTGGATGTGAGTTCGATCCTCCCGAATAAATTAATAGCTATAGATTCTCCAACAACGTTGTATAGCGTAGCATTACGTTTCTGCTTCCTTTTAACGTCAGTAAATACTCGAGCACATACAATCGTGCTAGATAAATTATAAAACTAAAATTATAGATTTAAAAAAAAAAAGAAAGAAACCAAGTGGGGGTGCGTTTAAGCGCAAACAACGCCAAAAAAGAGAAGACAGTAAGTAAAAATTGTAGCTTTGTATATATTTAAAATATTCCCATATCTATATATATAAAGGAGAAAAGCGACTCACTCACTGACTGACTGACTGACTGACTAATCACGAAATCTCTGGAACTATTCAACCTACAGACTTGAAATTTGGTAGACATGTTCCTTTGATAGAGTAGACATCAGCTAAGAAAGGATTTTCCGAAATTCGAAACGCAAGGGGCGTTACGGGGGGTTAAGGGCTTTAATAATAATTGTTTCCATGTTTAAACTACTTGATGTACAATCTTGAAATTGGGTAAGCGGATTCCTTTCAGAGAGTAGAGATCCGCTACAAAATGAGTTTGCTGAAAATCGACCCCCAAGTGGCGTTGCAGGGGCTTAGGGGGCGTTATAGATAATTATTTCCATTTTTAAACTATTTGACGCACTGTCTTTAAATTTGATATATATAGATTCCTTTCGTAGAATAATGATCAGTTACAAAACGGGTTTTGTGAAAACAGACTTCTAAGTGGCGTTGCGGGGGATTAAGGGGCATAATAGATAAATATATCCGTTTTTAAACTACTTCACGTACCTGCTTAAAATTGGTAGTTAAGTTTCTTTCCTGGAGTAAATATCCGCTACGAAATGGGTTTTGGGAAAATTGACCCCAAGGGGTTGTTGCGGGGGCGGGGGTTTAAGGGGCGTTATAAATTCCTATTTTTAAGTTATTAGACGTACAGTCTTGAAACTTAGTAAGCAGATTCCTCTCATAGGGTAGAGATACGCTAAAAATGGGTTTCGTGAAAATTGCCCCCAAGTGGCGTTGAGGGGACTTAAGGGGCGTTATAGATAATTATTTCCATTTTTAAACTATTAGACGCACAGTCTTTATATTTGATAAAGAGATTTCTTTCATAGAGTAGAGATCAGCTATAAGAAGGTTTTGTGAAAACAGACCTCTAAGTGGCGTTGCAGGGGAATAAGTGGCGTAAGAGATATTTTCGTTTTTAAACTATTTGACCTACCTGCTTGAAAATTGGAAGGAATGTTTCTTTCATGGAGTAAATATCCGCTACAAAAAGGGTTTGGAGAAAATTGACCCCCAAGGGTGTTACGGGGGTTAAGGGCAGATATAAATAATTATTTCTTTTTTTAAACTATTAGACTCACAGTCTTGAAATTTGGTTAGCAGATTCCTCTCATAGGATAGAAATACACTGCAAAATGTGTTTTGTGAAAATCGACCCCTAGGTGGTGTTGTGGGGGTTCAAGGGGCGTTATTGATAATTTTTTTGCATTTTTAATTAATTGGACGCACAGTCTTCAAATTTTGCTAAGCAGATTCCTTTCATAGAGTGCAATTCCCCAACAAAATGGGTTTTGTGAAAACAGACCCAGAAGTGGCGTTGCGGGGGCTCAAGTGGCGTTATAAACAATTATCCCCATTTTTAAACTGTTAGACGTACAGTCTTGAAATTTGATAAGCAGATTCCTTTCGTAAAGTAGAGAACCGCTACAAAATGGGTTTCGCGAATATCAACTACTAAGTTTAATTTCGGGAGATTAAGAGGCGTAATCGATAAATATTTCCATTTTTAAACTACTTGATCATCCTGCTTGAAAATTGGTAGGCATGTTCCTTTCATGAAATAGAGTTCCTCTAACAAAGAGTAAAATGAAAATTGACCCCGAAAGATGTTTGCGAGGGGTCAAGAGGAGTTACAGAAAAAAATTCCTGTTTTTAATTGTTAGACCCGTATACTTGAAATTTGTTAAGCATGTTTCTTTTGTTGAATAGGGATCCACTAAGAATAAATTTTAAGCAAATCAAGTTCTGGGGGGGGGTTCAGGGGGTTACTGGGACGTATTGACAAAAAAAATTACTTTTTTCGAGCTACAAGGACTATAATAATGAAATTTGGTTTGCATTTTTCTTTTGTTGAATTGAAATCCGCTAAGAGCGGTAATTTTGGAAAACGGCTCTCAACGGGATTACGGGGATATTTATAGTTAAACTTTTGCTTTTTTCTGTTAGATTTAGACTTGAAATTTGGCTTGCATGTTCAATTTACGGAGTAGAGATCCACCGAAAATTGGTTTTGCGGGAATCCACTTGGTTTTTGAGTTACGAAAGAGCAAACATCATTCTATGCTTCAATTTTAGAGATTTTTAGAAAATACAAATTAGATGAGTTCTGCCCTTTTTTTTTATCAATAGGTGACAGTTACAGGTATAAGTATATTTTTCAATTCAATCGAACTCTTAATGCTAGGACTTAGATATCAATAATTTATACATATATATAAGCAGTAAAAATTTATAAAACATCTTGAAATACCCATTGAAGCGGGCGGGTAACAGCTAGTTTTTTATATACTCGATAGAATTCAACCAAGATAGAGCCCTCATTTTTTTTTGAACCAGGGCCTTTAAATACCTGGCTACGCCACTGCCTTCAGGAAATCACTTTTTTTCAAAGAGAGAGAGTTGACGCAATTTTAAATCAGTAATTTCTTCAATTTTACTTCATTCCTTTAAAACTGAAAACGATAATTATGACTTTACTTTCGATTTATTTTGTATTTCCCTTGAGACTTAAAAAAAATGTACAAACATTTTTATCATATTAAAATGGAATCAAAACATACATTTATTATTTGCTTTCCTTTATAACGGAGGCAGTGAAAATAATGTCCAGCTTAATGAAATCTAATTAAAAAAAATTTTATTTTGTAAATTTTCCGTGTTACATCAGCTAATTTTAAGATTTTCGTCTATATTTACATATATATTTCAATGGACTTCTATAATACTTTTATGTTGATTAATATGCATCAATACTTGTTTTCTTTCCTTGAATACATCTTCCAAAAACACACTTTTCTATGCAAGAACAGTTTTATGAAGTTTAATTGATGGTGTAAACATGAAATTCCAAAAAGTAGTCTTAAGGTAGTACTGGTATTGAAGTTTTTTTCACGAAACTTCAAAGTTTAATTTCTAGTATTCATATTTCGACACTGATCGCACTTACGTTGAGCTATAGAAATAAAAATAAATAAAAAACATCTATAATATTTCTTCATTTTTGAAGGAATGGAAAATGTTAATGCCTGTGTGTAAGAAATCTAGTCAGAAACTGGCGGTATCTCTAAATAAATATCTCAGAACACACAACAGGATAAGACGAACAAGCAATTGAACTAGGACCATCAACATCAACAACTGGTTTGGAATTTCATAATGAAAATTTATCTCAAAATATAAATTCACCAGAATATGATCAAGAAGAAATCACGATTGTACCAATAGAAAACTTAGATGTTGAAGTAGAAAATTCACCCGGTTATAATATATCTCAAACCGAATATTTTGACTTTGAGTTAAACGATACAGCTACCTGGCGTGAAACAATTTCTATAAAACTTAGAGATTACTTAATTGAAAATGGCCCTTCCCGCTTGATAACCAGACATCTTCCGGGAGATAATTCTGGCAGAAAATTTTCAGAATCCCTCTATTATAGAATATTACCGAATGGAGAAAAAGTATTTAGAAACTACTTAGTATATTCAAATTCACGAAACGCAGTTTATTGCTTTCCATGTAAACTATTCAGTGAGAAGCATTCACAGCTTAGAAAGAATGGATGTAATGTTTGGGCACATTTAACCCATATTTTGAATACACATGAAAGCAATGCATCTCACCTGAAACAGTGCATCTCACCTGAAACATAGTTCAAAATTCAGTGAACTCAAACTGTCTTTGCGTAATTTATGTACCATTGATACAGCTCAACAAAGACTTTATGATGCAGAAAAGGTCTACTGGTAATCGGTTATAGAGCGGCTTATTTATTTAATTCAATATTTAGCCCGGCAATACCTTGCATTTAGAGGTTCTTCGAAAGAGTTGTATCATAATGATAATGGAGACTTTTCGAAGTTGGTTGAAACCATAGCAAAATTTTATCTAATTATCGTTGAACATTTCCACAAAATTTAAACATATCAAAAAAAGAACATTGCTCATTACTTAGGGGATCAAATTCAGAATGAAATAATAAGCATTATTTCAGAAGGAATTAAAAAGCATTTATTGCATATGATTAAATCGTCAAAATATTACTCATCAATTATGGGTACTACACCTGATATTAGTCATACCGAACAGTTGACTGTTGTAATTCGATTTACTTATAAGAACGAGGAAACCAATAAAGCCCAAATTGAAGAACATTTTTTTAGGATTTCAATCTGTCGATGACACTACTGGACAGGGTCTGTATGATTTCATAAATGGACATTTAAAATCGTTAGAACTAAATTTATCAGAATTACGAGGCCAATCTTACAATAATGGTTCTAATATTAGAGGAAAGCACAAAGGATTGAAAAAAAAATTATTGAAAATAATTCGAGAGCACTCTAAATCCCTGCTCTGCCCATTCTCTAAATTTAGTTGTAAATGATGCAGCTAAAATTTCCTTCGAAACAGTTAATTTCTTCGGAGTAGTGCAGGAGCTTTACAACTACTTTTCTTCATCCGTTAAACGTTGGTCTATTTTGCAACAGTATGTTGAAAATCTAACATTAAAGCCACTTTCCAACACCAGATAGGAAAGTAGAATTCAAGCTTTAAGACCGTTGAGAAATGATTTGAAGGAATTTTGAAAGCGTTAATAAATATTCAAGATGATCAAACAACAGACATGGAATCAAAAACCAAGCAAAAATTTGATTCAGAAATTCACCTCGTTTAAATTCATTTGTTCCATTCACATCTGCACGATATTTTAAATTTAGTAAATGTAGAAAATCAAATAATGCAACATTCTAAATGGATTTACAAATCGTGACTGACAATTTACAAAATCTTATATCAGAACTAAATAATCGTAGATCAGATGAAGCGTATGAACATGCAATTGCCAATGCAAGTATCATTACTGATGATTTGGGGGTGGATACTGATTTTCCACAAAGTCGAAACAGGTTTAAAAAGAAACTATTTCAAGATGAACAAACCGACGAACCAATCAACAATCCAAGACACAAGTTTAAGGTTGAATTTTACAATATAATATTAGACACTGCTATTCCTTCAATTTTAGAAAGTTAGTCAATTAAAAGAACATTACAATTATTTGAAGGTTCACTATATACCTAATTTAAAAAACTGGAGTGACAATGAAATTTTAAAACATTGCGAAGAATTAGAACGAAAATTAATGGATACTAAAAATACTAATGAAAAGGACATACAGGGATTAAATTTGTTTGAAGAAATAAAACCATTGCGATGTTTTACCAAAGATAATGTATCACCTATGGATGTTTTAAATTATATTTATGAAAACATTCTTATCGATACATTTCCAAATATTGCAATAGCTTCACGGATTTCTTTAACCTTGCCAGTTTCGGCGGCTACTGGAGAACGAAGTTTTTCAAAACTTAAAATCATAAAAAACTACATGCGATCTACTATGGCACTGGAGAGATTATCGGCTTTTCAATTATATCCATAGAGAGCGAAATTTTGGACAAATTAAATATAAAAGAATTGATATGGCATTATTTGTAGCTGCTAAAGCTAGGAGAATCAATATTTGAATATATTTTCTAATTTTTATATTTTACTTTAAAAGTTTTATATCGTTCTGTTTTTAAAATTTATGAAATAATAATAAAAAAAAACAATAAGACAAACGTGTTTTAATATTATAATTTTTCAGCTTTCAGTTCGAAAGTCAAATTTCGAATACTGTAAAAGAGTATTTCACATATAATTTGTAGCACTTTATAAGAGTGCAACAGAACCCCATAAAGGGGCGCCGAATTTCAGCTTGAACAAGGGCGCCTAATACCCACGCGGCGGCCCTGCTTAATTATTTCATTTTTTAGTATTTTTTTAACCATATTTCATGCCCTACTAAGATAAACACTAAAATTAAAATTTCTTACATTCAGTTTTCTTGGTAATGCAACTTTAACTTGCAACAAACTCATGAAACTTGGAAAATTATTCTGAAACATAATGCAAGAAAATTAGGCAGTTTTAATTTTCACATAGCGTGTTTTCAGAACATTATACAGTAGATCACTACATAGCGAGAGACTGCGTTATTTCCCTTACAGTTTGTAATTTTAATGAAAATATTTGCATAGCGTAATGCCGAGGTTTCAAAAAGTGCATGCCACAAAATTCTTATTGTAGTTGAAAAAATAATGCGCTTTTAATGAATTCTTTCATAAAAAAAAAATTAACTTTTTGTTAAAAATTAGGTTTACAAAAAATTGCTGGACGTCAATAAGGTATCCGATTACTTGCGAAAACGTTTTTTTAAAAAAAAAATAAAGATATGGAATTTTTTTTGTTGTTTTTAGACTTGTTTACTACATTTTGAAAAATTTACTAGAATTAAGAAGAGAAAAAGAAATTATTATTACTAAAATGGAAAAAAATGGGTAAAAATTTACGAAAAATAACATAAAAGCGGCCCATTCTGAACAAAAAGTTTTTAAGTAAGTTTTTAATTTTCCATTCTGAAGTGTTATTAATGTTATTAATTTTTGAAATGACCTTCAGGATAACAGGTATGGTAATTTTTACAAATACTAGACTACTTTATCTTAGTTATTATATGAAATTATTTAAAATATCAGTGATTGTTTAAACATAAGATACTGTAAATTATGTAATAAAAAGTGATTGAAAAATCTGAAGGTTAAAACACTTATACTATTATACAGAACATGCATAAAATATTTTAGTTTATTATTTTCAAACCTTTTTTAGCAATTGCTGACTCCATTTGAGCATTTTCCAAAAAAACACTTTTCGAGTAAAATGCATTTTAAAATATGACGTCTTGCTTAAGGTAATGGCATCTGCATTTACTAAAACACTTTTAGTTTTTGTTCTAGAGATCTGAAGATACTAAACTTGGCCTTTTTACAAAGTTAATAAGATGACCTGTGAAATAAAATCATAAAAAAATGTGTCAATTTTTGACAAAATTCACAATTTTAGGGTAGTCGGATACCTTAAATACAAAGAAGTTCTGGAATTTTTGTTATTCGTTATACAATATATATTTAAACATTCCATTTGGGGATAAAAACGTAAAATAAATTACTAAAAAAATAAAAATAAGGGCAAAGAATGGTAACTGGTAATAAAAGAATGAAAAAGCATTTTTTGTCTAAAAGAATATTGTATTTTTTTATGTAAATTTAAGTACAATATATATTTTGTGTATATATATACCAAATAAATTATATAAAATTAACAAAAAAAATTATTAACAAATGAAGGTTAAAAATTATTAAAACTAATAAATGATAATGAAATATTATTTTTTTTAAGAAATAATAATGAGAGAGAGAGAAAGAGAAAAAGAATCCATTAGGGAAAATTTAGTTCAATCGCACTAAATGTACATGCTTAAATTTAGAAATAATATATTTTCATTTTATTTACTTACATTAAATATTTCTATATCACTTTACAAGATTGTCGTTTACAATATGTAACCAAACAAATTAATTTAGTTTTCCCAATGTAAAATAATAAAAAAATATTTTGTAATTATAAAATAAATAATGCATGAAAATGCAAGACACGCTTCGAGTTGTTCATGAGTATGAATTTGACGACAAATGTTCTCTAGGATTGTATTCAATTAGAGTTTCACTTGTTAACTGTGAAATTTAACGATAATTAATTAGAAAAACATAATAATAATTGAATAAATTATAAAAAGTATTACCACGATTCATTTTATATTAATTATTTTACACCTGAATACTAATGTCAAAAATAAATAAATGGATTTTGGGCACATGTATATAAAAGTACAAAATCGTGCCTGAAACCGATAACACACAAATAGAATATAGGAAATGCAAGCTTATTTTCAAGAATCTATATCGATAGATGGCAAGTGAAAGTGAACGGCTTACAATAAAATGTTAATAGTTTAGACGAGTTAATTGGAAGTATATATTTAACACCCTTTTATAAGCTTCACTTGCGTGAAACGGAATCTTTGAGCTCAATTTTTACCCACTTTAAAAGGTCAGATTAATTCGAAATTTTGCTCACTTGTCAAGGACCGATGACAATATAATAATTTAATTATTTTGTTCCATTGTCCTGATCAGGATCATCAGGATAAACGATTTTCCATTTTCAGATCCATTCTTGCATCCATGATTAATTTCAGATCCCATTTCCAGATTTGGCGACTAAAAGATTAAGTTACAACTTATTTCGATTAACTATAAAAGGGTGTTTTAGTTTTTTAAAACTATAATTTAATAGAAATAGCTTTGCCGGATAAAATAAAATTACACTGAAAATTTAGCTTTGTAGTCATGTTTTCCCGCAGAAAATGCGAGTAGCTTTAATATTGATTATAAAACCTTTTTGAAGTGTTATATCCAAAATTAATTCTGTGTTCAAAAATGAAGTGGTCATAGCAATAGAGATTTCCTTCGGAACTCTTATTTCATTAGAATATCACTAAACTGATTAGAAGCCAGATATGTAACCAAAAACCATGATTAAATCATACATTTTTCAATATCATTAAGAATTGCGTGAAGTTAAGTGTAAATTATATATGGTTTAGGAAGAAGTGATAACTGTACTTGCATGATGTTGTCACATGTTACTCAGCTTCTGACTATAAAAATCAGGTGTTGAACCCATCCATTTATGTTATCAACGATGGATTGCATTACTAGAGCTGTTGAAGGAGCGTAGGGTACGCCTACATAACATGATCGTATTCAGTGAAAAGTTGAAAGATGGTTACGAGATCATACGAGAACACGGTTGAAGGATGGCGAACCGTGTTGTTGTTTCTAATACCACCTGTCTGACGGTATCAGATCGAGGTCCACGAAATTCATCGTGGCAAGAGGCTAGGTGTACGCCTGTAGTTAGCTTGTTTTAGCTTTGAGCACCATGCAGGTGACAGTATGATTCGGTCGGTTCCACGCCATTTTTTATGGAGAACACCCTGGAAATGAAAGGCATGGAAGGAATGAAAGTTTCCAGTGCTTGTGACAGGTTGGACTTCTTACACGATAAATGGCGACACCGCCTATCTCCACCTCCACAATTTAAGAACGGAACTGGACTGGAGGGAAATAATTCTCCAGGCCCCTAAACCTGTGGTTTCTGCTGCGACCACCCACAAGACTTTCAGACCCACTGATTTAATGAGCATGTACTCCGTGTGTACTCGCAGGGTATTTGGTGGTATAGTCCATCGAACTCAGGCCTTCCAGTCTGGAGTCCGATGCTCTAATCACTAGACTACCCACGGCCCAGCACAGTGAACCTTAAAGATGTACAACAACCGCATTGATTGGCAAACTCATCGATTGTTTCGTCGAAGCTCATTTGCTGCAGAAATGATACTGAAAACCATCTGTTATCATCAGATGCATCTGTTATCATCAGAAATATAGATTATAGGGCCATCTTGTTTCTAGCAACACTAGAGCAACCCCTCTAGGATGCGGGAGTTGCGGAGGTATACATTACGCCACTGATCAAATGGTATATTGGTAAGTAGTCGAACCATCCACAACATATTGCATTAGAGACGTCTGCGCTCAAGACAGAGTCACTGGACTTACTAAAAATACACAACACAGGACTAAGCATTTGACTTGGTATCAACTTCCTCGTTACTGCACTGACAAAAAGCAACGAATACTATATTTAGGTGAACCTAGATTTTGTTTGAGTAGGATCGATAGATGTGGGTGGATATTGTAGATTTCCAGAGAACGTCTCTTGTGGGCTCATATTACCGAGTATCGCCCCAATGCCATATAGCTTTTTCATAGACGATATCATATTTGAACAACGACATCGCGTATGCACGTTATTGGCAGTTTAACATCAAATCATTAAACTGCAAACAATGTATCATATCCCTAAATAGTTTTTCATGTGGTGTGGTCCCCAGCCATTTCTAGCACATTTTTCCATCTGGACAATACCCGACCTCATACCACCTTATGAACACTTAATAACCAGAATTACACAGACATAAGTATTCAAGTTGGGAACGTCTTCTTATCCCTTAAATATGGGTGAATAAAATTATTTAATCTGTGGTGCACTGGGGCTGCAAGGCATATCTTAGAGGAGTTGCAATCTGTAATAGACTCAGCTTCGCGAAGAATACCACAACATGTTTAATGAACTCGTTGTGTTTTGAGGTCTGGATTGCTGCCCATAGAAGCCAAATTAATTATTTATTAAATTAAGGCATTTAATTAATTCCATTATTAAGTTAATGCATTTGTTTCTTTAACCTTTTATCTACCGCATTATGATTTACTTACATTTTTTCATGCAATATTTTTTTGAATTATTACATTGAAAATTAAAGTACATACATAAATAAAATGCTCAACTTTGGGAAATTTAATCCATTAGAGCTAATAAATTAAATTAGTACTTTAAAGTACCGCCAGTACACAAAAGTCTAAAATATTCTCCCAAAACGAAAAGACTAAATGATTTTTAACATAGTTTTAATTCTTAAAAATGCTAAATAACCGGAAAAAACTAATATTTTACTGCACAAAATATTTATTTTGAAAGATTATTGAGTTTTTAAAATTTGCTTAATTTTTTTTTTTGCTTAGAAAAACAGCTTTTACACGTAAACTTAGTTTGATGATATTCAAAGAAACAGTTTTTCTTTTCATTAATTAACAAAAATTCAATACACGTAGTGCATTTTGAGTGAGTTTCCATTGGATGTTTTTAAAGTAATGCATCCTGGGGTAAGAAATAGTGTATTTTCTTAACATGTACTACTGCACCTTGAGCTCAGTCTCTTGATCGTCATCCAAAGAATCTAACAAAAACTCCAGTAGATTATTTGCTGGGACTTCATCCGAAAAATCAACTGTTAGTACATCACATGGTAGGTTCTGTAATAAATCCAAAGCTTCTTGAAGACTGGGCTTCTTTTTTTCCAGACATTCTAAGAAAGGGGGAAAATAATAATAATAGCACCATGAAAAACTCCTATTATTGTTAAATCTCAGTTACACATAAATAAATTAAGATGTTGATGTTTTTTTTAAAAATAAGAATAGATATTTCATTTAATTGTGTGGTAAAAAACAACTCAGATTCAAAGTTCAAAATTTTTTGAAAACGTTCAAATAAAACAAAAAAAAATGAAAATATATAAGTTAAGCGAAAAGAAATGGTAAAAAAAAAAGAAATAACTATATTGTACTATAGTAAAGACGCTACAACACAACACAAAACAACAATAAGCTACACGGACGAAAAAAAGTTCTTTCTGTAGAAATAAAAACCACACAGTTATTCAACTGTAAATTTGATTGCACACATTTTTCAGTTAAAATAAATAGCGAAATCTCTTATAAGGTCTTCCTAAACATATAAAAAAATAAGACACTTACCTTTTGACAACTACTTTTTCGAAACAAAAATGACAATCTTCGCAATCCGATCAAAATCTCAGCTGAAAACGCAACTTCTGCTATAAAATTATTCGCCTTCCTCGCTAAAATACTCATTATAGAACGAATATTCCATCTAAGTACCGTCAGAGTATTCATAAAAATGTTTATTCCATGTAATTTTAAACTGAGTGGTACGTCAGTACAGTCAGTAGATAAAGGGTTAATTATTTGCATATGAGTGTTACTTATACCACTTCTATTATTTAAGAGCACGGTTATGCGCACTATTTCAAGGTGTACCAATTTTAATTAGGAAGTATGTAAATATTTCTTTTTAATGCATATGCATATATGTATCGTTACGTCATATCGCGTGAAACCCTTAAGGCCTAATTCGGTTTTAGGTAAGCAAAACTTTGTCCTTCCTCTCTACAGAACTTAATGCGCAAATTCATTCTCAAATTTGTAATTATGTGATGATGTTCCTTCAAAAAGTGTAGTAAATAAGATTATTATTTCTTTTTTTTTAAATAATAGAGTACGTGTTTCCTTCTTTATGGGTAATATATTTAATGGGAATTAGTTGATCGGTTTTTATGATAAAAGTACTTTTACTAAGAAAGGAAGAAAATAATGTTGATGTAATTATGTTCTCTGATAGTGGAGTTGCTATAAATAGAGAGCCATATAAGATAGAGGTAAGAAAAAAAGTTATTATCACATAATGCAAAATGAATGATAACAAAGTACACCCCAAAGAGAGTGATTGATAAAATAACGTTAACATACTTAAAGAAAGTACTAGAGATATATGTTTGAAATAACGTACTTATGAATGGTAAATTTTTATTAAGGTAATTTCTTGTTCATTATAGCCGGAAGTTTCTGGAAGAATAAGATAAAAATTGCGTTAGTGACAAATTAAATACATTTACTCTTTCTTTACGAAGACAAGATATGTACCACAGGATGTAAAATGCATTAATATATAATACAAGTCATAATAATAACACATATATGTATTCAAAAACAATGTTCATGCATTGATAGTTAAAAAAATTAATATTGAAAGCATATATATTTTTGCAATAATGAAATATCATATATTAATTTGATTTTTTATCTGAGATATAAAATAATGTTCAAGATTTCTGAACAGATGTTAATCAAATCGTTTGTAAAATTTTAAATGATAGTGTTTTGCTTAATACATATGAAGCACAAAATTATGAATTCAAAAATATATTTCTTATAATATTTTAGAATAAAAAATTTCTTACTTGAAATAACAATTTCAAGTCTTCCGGAAAGCTTTTAAAAATTTATATCAGACCGTGGAAAAGACAAGCGACTTCCCATGATATAAACTTAAAACTATTTATTGACAATTTGAAGGGTTTTTATTGGCTTATAGATTAATACTCTACCTGTTAATTCAAAAATAACGTGACCATTTTCAGAGCATCATAAATTTTTATTGAATAAAGTTATGAACAGAAATTTCCATTGTGTCTTCTTCTTACAAATAAATTGGATGACTTATATCAGGGACCTTTATGAACCAACGTGCCATTTTTTCTGAATAAATGTTTAATGAGGTATAGACATGCCGTCAAATAATTTTGACTTGTGATTATTAGGGAAGTAAAAAACCTAATACTAACAACTCAAAACTCTATTTACTACGAAAAAAAATACATTTACACTGTATTGTTGTAAATGTTTTAGTTATACTCGTAATTCAAATTAAAGTAACTTTGGTGTGACTTCTATTGTTGATAATTACATGACTAATAACTTATGCTAGGATTGTAAAATAATAATAAACGAGTGTGCTCTCACCACCTCGAGTACCGCGACCGATCCCTCGCGTTTGGTAGTAATACTTCATACTGGATTTTGTTATTTTGAACAAAAATGCAAACCTTTTTGATCAGTGGCGTGTCCAAAATATTTTATCGCGTGCCATTGGTTCGCCATCCCTGACCTATATAATTCGAATGCCAGATGACAATGTTCTCAAAAAGATACTGCAGTTCAAAGACACTGAGATTAGGAAGCGTAGGAGACCAAAACTGTGATGGACAGACTTAGTGGAATCAGACTTTGGGATTAAAAACAAGAAAACTTGGAGAACGAAGGTGAAGGAAGACACTGACTTAAGAGGGCTGTCTTGTCGGATATGATGATCTCAATGTAAATGTGCATTTTATGTTTTATTATGTCATGATTATTTTTGTTTCCTTTCAGCAATGAATATTTTTTTAAAAAAAATAATCGTTTGCTTTGGACTTTTTGAAATGCTTGCGCCCTCCACAGTTTGAGAAATGCTGTTTAAGAGTTACATTATAAAACCTGTAAAATAAATGGACTTTTGATATAAATGAATTAAAATGTATTGCAAGCATTATTTCTGGATAAAATAAATAAAGCACAATGAAAATAAAAGAAATTTATGTGAAAAAATTGACACTATAGAAAATCTCATTTTTCTAGAACAGTGGACAACTAAATTTTGCCGCTGTTTGTTTCCTATCTTGTCCTAATCTTTCGCAATATTTGCATGCTTAATTTCGTAAAATTAGCTTTTAATATTTCCGATAGAATAAAGTGCAACATTATAAGAATATTTATACGTATAGTTTAATATGAAATGAACTTTAACGTTATGACGTACACAAACCAATTAAACTCAGATAACTAATTGTTAACATGTATGATATATCTCCATTAAATCAAATCTCGTTTAATTCAACGGAACATGTTTTCCATTATTTATTGCTTTTGTCAAATAATTTAACAATGTTTTTAAAAGCAAAGTCACATTTTTACTCCACTTGTTAAGATTGAATATCCAAAATGCCAAGTTTCCTGTAGTAAACAGCAAAATATTTAATATTTTATTGCATATTTAAACATTTGTTCAATTCAAAAGGAATTATAATTATCAATAAATTATACTTGGCCACAATTCAAATGTTTTTCAAACGCCTGCTCTCACCAATAACGAACTTAATGTTCTATCTGTAGTACTTTTTTCTTATTCATATTTGAAAAAATTAAAACTCACTCAAATATTAAGCAATAATTAATCAATTAATTGATAAAATATTGTCCAAGATTGTATTAGATATTGTATTAGATAATATCAGGGATTCAAGAAAGAAGTGAAACAAAATTATTGGTTTATTTTTCAAAAACAGTTTATTCGTAATTTGGTTTTTCTTTTGGCATATTTAGGTCAAACGATTTTTCCACAAAAAATGTATAACAATAGTCTTGGCCAAAAAAAAAAAAAAATTGATGAATTCGCCAAATTAGAAACCTTGCAACTTAAATATATAATCGCACTGGATTACCATATAAAATCAGAGCAAGAAAAATGTATTCAATCGGCTGTCATATGTAACAAATGGATTTACCTTTCATTAATATTTGAATACGTTTTTCAAACTCAATTTGTTTCAAATTATTTGAACTTATTATTTAGGGTTACAGGTCAACAAAATAAGTTAATTATCTACTTTAGAAGTGACACAAATTGCAATGAAAAAAATCTAACCCATTTATTTTACTCGTTTTGGACGATAGAACAAATCTCCGTGATTCGTTAGAATTTTTATTCTTCATCGAGTGGATATCTGCAAAATGAAGTTCCGAAGTTACTGCCGAATTAACTTACTTTAAGCGAATATTTTATTTATTTAAAAGTTTTACCTAAATTAGTACATTTGTACTTATGTGCCATTCATTATTCTGAAGAGATTCATTTTAGTAATGGTTATGAAATAAATTTCCTTGTTTAACTAATATATATATGGAATGTTTTAGTAATTCTTAGTTTTTTTTTCAATCAATGCTAATGACTTTATTTATATGGATGGTATGAGATGAAAATTTTTTTGTATAAGTAACATAAACTTCAGCAATGTAAATCACATAATATGATGGTTAAATCTTGAAATGTTTTTTAGTATTTCTGTTTTAAAATTGGACAAAAATTGAAACATGAATGTATTTTTGAAATCAATCAGTATATCTTTTCCTGAAAGTTACTTGAAACTATTGAAGATGGAATTTAAAATTATTCACCATTTTTCTATATATTTTAACTTAATATTGAGAAAGTTTTGTTTCAAAAATTCAGTAATAAAATAATTCGGTTTGTCCTGTGATGTAACCAGGTGCCACAAAAATGTCCGACGATTTGAAACGCCAATTAAAAAAATACGGAAGGCAATAAAAATGCACATATTAATGCATTCTGTGCTTTGGTACTTAGGAAATCTTTTCTCAGAAAGTTTCAAAATTAGTTCGGAAACTCGTCAACAGATGGCTCTTCTGACTACTAAAAACAATACAAAAATGTTTTATGTACGTTTCTTCAAAAACGTCAGTAATCTGGAATCATGGTCAGGGACGTCTTAAGACTCTTTAAGGGCCCTGGACCCAGTGAAGAATTTTTGAGGCCCTGTGCCTCTCTGCAAAAGTAGGCCATACCTGAGATCTTTGAAAGTAGAGAGTATAGATAACACACATTGTCAAATACTCGTTCAAACGGTAATTTGATACAAATTAATGTGCTTGGCTCAACCGATAGCGGCATTTCGACTAAATGAGTTAAATAATTATTTATAGTGTTAGGCCTAGGCCGAGACAAGGACAACGGCCATCACAAAATAATACAGTCTTACCACTTTTGCCTGTTGGCATGCAGTTTGAAATTCCCTGGTTTGGGGAGAATATGTACAAGAAGAAAATTTGTCCATCAAAATTAGCCGGATTATGATCTTATTAAGACAGAGTTGAGAATGAAACGAGGCCCCCATCGAGGGTGAGATCCTGGGCCCGGGCCCAGTTGGCCCATGCCTTAAGACGTCTCTGACCATGGTGAACTCACGAGGAAGACACATCTTTTGGCACCTCTCTTCGAAGCTCCATGCCCATTGGACAGATGTAGCAAGTGTCCACCCCCTTACATGGCGAGTCTTCATAGGTACAAGGATTGGAGATCATTACACGCCCTTCACAACTTCGTGACCATGACTACTAGATTATCGGGCCAATCATTTGGTAAAGAGTAGTGCCAAAAGTAATTCGAATTCAGTTAAAAAGAGCATCGAAAAATAGTATTACAATATAAATTGATTTCATTGAAATAGCTTATTTTTAAGTATAAAAATTTGAGAAGATATTACTTTCTCACATAGGCGTGGATATCATCATATCAGCCGTATCAGTGATTCAGGGCCTCCAAGATACAGGAGCCCAATTATGTGTAATTACAGTCCCACTACCAGGGCTCCCATATCCAAAAAAAAAAGCCCCGAAGGAATTTTGATACTGGGCCTCCTTACAGCTAGCTACGCCAGTGCTAGTTCACATAACAATTTTAGTTAAAATTAAGCTTATTAGCATAGTTAAAATTAAGTTTAAGTTTATTAGCATAGTTAAAATTAAGTTTAAGTTTATTAGCATAGTTGAAATTAAGTTTAAGTTTATTAGCATGATACAAATAAAACTAAAATAGTTACGTAACTATTTTAGTTTTATTTGTATCATGCTTTATTTTTTTTTCAAATGCAAGATACTTACTTTTGACCTTTAACACGGTCAAAAACAATTTGGTTTTTTTCTACCATTTTCACATTCGTTTTTTCTGCTCCGATAAATCACTTGTTCTATTTTTGTAACATAATATAGTAAAGAAGATTTTCCCCGAAAAGTTCGATAAGTTTTGGAAACTTCTTTTCCCCATTAGATACTGAAGTACTTCGTGGAATATAATTGGTGCTTCCTTTCACGTACCTAAGAACATTAACTTCTTAAAAACGTTCATATAGTTTTTTTAAATGTTTATTTTTTTATTTGTTTAGGAGGTAACTTCTCTCTTAGCGATAAAATCCCCATGATATAGAACATTTTTTTACATCACTAAGAGTTTCTTAAAAAATGTGATATACGAAACTAAAGATATACTTCTTTTTTAAATAAACATATAAGTAGATTCATATTGTATTTAAACATTTATGTGTTTCTAAGACATATATATATAAATTTTTGTTCATTAATTACTAGAAGATGTATTTATTGTAATGGAATTAAATTAGCCTAACATTTTAATTCTTTTATAATGTTATCGCGTCAAAAAACATGACATATTTGCTCAATATTTTGAAACTGTTTACTACTTAGAAAATCAGAAGCGATAATTGTTTACAAGTTTCTTTGAAAGGCTGTATTTCACATACCTAAAATCAAAGTCATTCTATCTCAAATAAAGCTTTCTCTTTCTCATTGTTTTTCAAGTTATAATAAATATAATTCAAATTATGCTTTGAAATTAGATTTAATTATAATCAAAATCTTTAAAATGTTTATTAAACGTACTCGGAGTAAAATCAAAGACTTATTAAATAAAGTGAAAATCGTTTAACACAAAACTGAAGGGGCTGAAATATTTTTCCGAGTTAAAGGATATTGCAAAAAAAACCATATATTCAATAAAATCAATTTTATTAGAGTACATTTTATTTAAATACATGCACACGCATACACACACTCACACAACAAAAATATTTACAAAATGAAATTTAATACAAAATTTTAAAGGTTTTTTTTTGTTTTTGAAAAACAAAACTGATGACAGATGAGATTTTTTTGTGTTGCGTTTGTATGGGTGGAGGGTAAAATATAGCTTAGATAAACAAAACTGACTGGTGTCACGGGTTTTTCTGAAGGTATCAAAGCCAAGTCAGCCACCTGTCGACGAAATTTGTGAATCCACCTCCCCTTCATTTCACACCCTTCTTAAATCTCGACGGCGCGGTTGGTGTTTTCCGAAATTTACTCATTCTCAGAAGAGAATTTTTTTCATTTAAAGCGATTTTTATCATGTGTTAAGAGAAAAAATGCATGAAAATACCCAGTCCTTGTTAACTGATATTTCGTCCTAAGCATTTTCTCGTTAAACATATTTTACTGTATCTTATACCGATGATAATGGTAACAAATTACTCTTTCAGAATTTATAAACAATTGTCTGATTAAAATTTTGTTTTTCTTAGAATGGTTGAATGATTCCACCTCGAAATCTTAATTCATGATGGTTCATATCAAAATAGTTTTGCTTCTTAACTTTTGTTTTAAAAATTGAGTTGCTTGATATATTTTCGGATGAAAATTAAAACTTTAAGTGTGAGTTTTAAGTTATTAGCTTTACATTCCCAGAAGTAATGTCACAAAAATAGCAAGTTAATCAGAAGTACACCAATAAAAACTTCATTATTTGATTCTCAAAAAATTAGATATGTAGCTTAGTTTTATTTCTTCTGTTGATTGAAAATCATCTCTCCAATAACTTTTTAAAAAAGAAATACACTACAAGAAGATTAAAGTTTTCTTTTGGAAATGCTCTATTGTCAAAACATACATTATCAAATGTTATTTATAGAAAGTAAGCATTGGACTTATTACCAAAGTTACTTTAATACTAACTGAATAATATAGTTTTACATAGATGAAAAAAATTATTCTGAGTTATCTGTAAATTCTTATTTAAGTCAAGCTGGTATATCCGTATTTATAACAACCCATAACTCTCTTGTGGGTCGTTGTTTGAAAACACCTTCCTAAGATGACCTCTGCTCAGCAAAAGCAACACATTGTTACAAATTTTGTGTAATGAACGCTTAAAATAGTGAAATTAATTTACATCTGGATGTGTAATACGTTAATACTACTTTCTGTGGTATTTGTTTTATGTTAAACCGGCACCATTCGTGCAGGTTGTGTCATACCCACCGTCTAACTTTTTTCAACGATCCTGCTAAACCTTTTTCGGAAAATGGATGATTACTGGTCTAGTTAACTTTAAGGTCATAACCTTCAAGGGAATCAAGTATGTCAGCGAATTTTTAAAATAGATCTTTGAATACCACTCCCTCGGGTGTGTCACACCCTGCACGTCAAGTTGAGTTACATTTTTTAATACGAGAGTACGCTTTAAGATCTTCCTTATTCTAGGGCGCATAATTGTAGCTATGATGAGGAAATGTGATATTTAAGTAATTTAATAAATACACTATTTAATAGATATAGTGCAACAGTATAACAACTCTTCGCGGCAATGATGCGGAAAAAGCAAGTGAAGGGTATAACAGCAAGTATGATTCCTCCACTGAAATCAATCCGGATTTACAAAAGGAAGACACTGTTGAAAATCAATATTTTATATGTAGGGACACAAAAACATTTGAGAAGAACGTAATTTTAAAGGAGATCACTAGTACACTTGTTATCCACTTTCAGATGAACTTTAAAAAAAAAAACTATTGCTGGAACAAAATAAGAGAAAGTAAAAAAGAAATTCCAATTTTTTTTAATTTAAAGAGTAAACAAGTTTACCCCTACATGTTAAGTTTGAAAAAAAAAAAACACAGATTTAAAAAAAAAATTAACATTCAGTGAAAACATCGCACTCACTCACGACGTGATTAAAGGAGTGTATAAACAATGCACTAATGCCCTTATAAAAAGAACACAAAAACTAAATTTACGTGTGAAAAATTATTAAACATGTTGTACTTCCTACTTTTTTCCCTTTTTAACCTTTGTATACAAATTTTACGGTAAAAACACAATATAAACACCCTTGTGTATGACACTCCCTGCGCGAAAACTTTAGGTTATTTTTTTCTCGCGAGCGATGGCCGGGTTAACACAGTAATATTCGCAAACAACACCGTTCCTTCCATTATAATGGCGATTCAATGAAAACGTAGCGAAATGTTGGTTATAGAGCCAAGTTAGCATCATTTTTGGCACCCATGTTGGGAACTTGGGAATTGATTGAACGTGCAGAAGTTGATATGCTGTTGCGCTACTTGGTGGGGAGCTCCAACAAAGAGAATAGCTCAAATTCTTCACCACCAATATATACATATACATGTCAGTTCATAGTGATCGGTTGAACGATGTTGGAGTGAAGCGAGGTCATAAATACAAACATCCATTTATATATACATAGAGATATATATATATAATAATACATACTTCTCTATTTGTGAATCGGATATTGTTCACTATTTCATTGGTATTAATTTTATTTTCACTGAACCTTAATTTATTTCTTTATAACATCAGTTATTTGCTTGTGAAAGTTCCGTCAAAATTGGTCCAGCCGTTTCAGAGATTAGCCGGAACAAACAGACAGGCAAAAAAAAATTTTTTTTTTTTTGATATAAGTACCGTATATACTTTTAGATGCATTTAGCAAAAAGCTGTTAATATGAGAAATTACACAAACATAAACTTCAATTTTATTTATTTGTATAGATAAAAGTTATGCTTCACGAAGCAAAGTGTTCGAATAGACTATCAGAAATTTAAATAAAAAAGAAAGTATGGACATATTTGAAGAAAAAAAAACTATACTATATTGCATATATATTTGGGAACGAATAATTGTAAACCTATGGCGTAGCTACCAATGGGCTAGGTGCTGCCTTGCACCAAAGCCCTCATTCTGAGGGGGGGGGGCTTCGGACCCTGATCATCAAGAGAGCCGAACTTGCAATAATATTTCTCTCTCCCACATTTAAGATATAAATATTAAAGGCTACAACATAACTATAATCAGGGCAACTCAGTTGAAAGTAATTTCGAAACATATATGGAATTTCCCCTAAATTCTTTCTTTTACTTGCATCGTGTTGCGAACTTAACATATTAAAAATTTATATTTTTCAATTTTGTCATTTTTCTAGCTATTATTTAAAAATAAACTTCAAGTTGAATAAAAAATCGTACCATACATCTTTAAAAACCTACACAGGAAGCTATTTCTTATTGCTGGATAACTACTAAAGTTCACACAAGAAAACTCATACACATACTTATAAGTAGTATGTAGCTTTGCTTTCTTATGTTCTGCAGAGCACGATAAAGGGCTGATGTTGAAGTAACTTTGTGTATTTAGAATACTTTTGATAAAACCCAACCAAGATAAGGTCCTCGGATTTTTTTTTTGCACCAGGGCCGTTTGATACGTAGCTACACCACTGTTGTAAACTAGCTCTTTTTGGAACTGAATGATCTTCTTCAATAAAACAAGGTATTTGTTTTATAAAACAGGTTAAGTTTTCGTTGTTATTTGATTTTAGTATTCAAGGGAGTCTTAGCAGTTCAAGTAACTATTATCGATTATTTATAGACTATTTGATTTCAACACTTTCATAAAAAAGCTCACTTCGATTTTCGATACGGCTACAAACGAAAAGATTTATATATATATATATATATATATATATAGAGGCTATAAATCTGATTAAGAGCCATATCATTTAGCACATGTTTAATATGCCGATATTGTCCATTACTTTCAACATTTTTTCAGTTCGAATAAAAGTACTTTACGATAAAGTTTGGTCTTTCTACAACCATACATTCAGCAAGAATCGATAAAATTGATTAATTTATCAACCGACTCATTAATCAATCAGAACTATCAGGGAAACTGACATTTCTATCTATTTTGCGAAACTAATAACATCTCAGTCAGGAGATAGGTCAATAAATTTCCTCTGAAGGTATGAAGTTATCAAGATGTAGTTTTTTTCATTCTGCTTCAGATATCTTTTGATGGGTTTGCAATGTTTTAACAATACGATAAACAGTTTAAGTTAAAAATGGTTAAAATAAAATTGAAGATATTTATTTCGATAGACGAAAATTAAATTTGTTAATTGCTTTACTTAATGTATCTTTTAGTATCTTTCATGAATCTTATTGATCCTAGTGAAGTTGCAACACACTAAAATTGTTAATAAACTAAACTAAACTCAATGGCGCAACAGCCCATGAGGGCCAAGGTCTACTGTGCCCATCTCACAGTAAACGTGACTTTCGGGCGCTGAAGTGCATGAGCAGAGGTCCTGATCAGGTAGTCAATCCGAAGCGAAATCTCCCCAGTGTTTACTCCCCACGCAAGCTTGGTACTCATTTATCGACCCACTGAAGAGATGAATGGCTGAGTCGACCTTGTTCAGCCCCAGGATAGAACCCGAGACCTGTGGTGTGGAAGCGCGATATGCTACCACTCGGCAACCGGGCCTCTGAAATTTGTTTATATAAAAATGAAAAATAATCGATATTTAAATGACGCCATCGATTGTGCTTACATATTGATTTTCTCGAGAGAGTTTTGCAACGAATGAAATAAAGAAGTGCAAAGAATTGATAATTATTGGGATATCAATTTCCACAAAATTATTTTAATTCTCCAGAACTAAAGGAAATCCATAGTTTTTACAAATATGAGTGAATTTAATATTTATACTTGACAAATAATAGCAGGAATACGATATTAAAATTTACCGCATATTTATAGATTTTAAAGAGGCGTGTGACAGAATTAACAGAGATAAGCTATTTGAGACAGTGGTAGAATTTGGCATCCCCACTAAGCTTATTGATTTAAACAAAGCTAAACTTAGTAATGCGAGATATAGAATCGAAATCCAAAATCCTCTATTTGAGCATTTCACAACAGATAGAGGCCTACGTCACGGACATTACCTAGCTTGCCTGCTATTCGACATATCGTTAGAAAAGTGCTTCAAAGACAGCAGATAAGAACGAAGTAAACCTTATGTAATAGATTACTGTAGTTATTGGTCTACTCAGATGATATATATATATATGTTATTGGCAGTGGCGTAACGAACACCCCCGCATCATGGGGGCCCAAGGTTCAAGGGGGTCCAGAGCCTGACTGACGCCAAATACCTACCCATTGTAAAATCCAACTTGGGAGCCCAAAACCTGTTTTTGCAAGAGGGTCCAAATGTTCTCCGTTACGCCACTGATTATAAAAAATTCAGAAAGGGCAGTCAAAGAGGCATTGTCAGCTCTTGAATCTTCTGTCAAAAACATGGGCCTCACTACCAATGAGGATAAAACGAAATTTATGGAAATCGCGTCCTCCATGTTAAATTATTCTAACCCTGCAAATACACTCATAGACAAAAAATTAGCGCACCAAGAAATAATTGCGGAATCATAACGAAACTTGGCATGAACGTACATGTCGGAGAGATAAGCAAATGATTAGAAATGCAGTGTCATTGCTCATTACGTATAGTCGGTATAGGGTGTTTAACGTCGTTGTCCATGGAGTATAAAACCGGTAACTAAAGCTTGTTTGAGTATGCTGAAACACTCACAAAGGAAGAGATGAGGCAGACTTGCCATTACGCCGTTTTCATAGACCATATGAACAGCTGTCGCAGTTTGAGAGAGAGAGAGAGAATCGTCGGCATGATGGAAGCTGGGTGGTCAGCTAGGTGAGTAGCTCGTCAATTAGGCCATTCTGATTGTGTTGTGAGGAGGTGTTGGGACCAGTTGGTCCGAGAGATGTCATTTACACAAAGACCAGGTTCAGGACGTCCTCGACAGACCAGTCGTCGAGAAGACCGCCACATCGTAAGAAATGCATGCGTACAACCAACTGCTTCATCGGCCGCCATCCAGGCACAGGTAGCACCTCCACTAGGAGCCTCTGTGTCTTCTCGAACCATACGAAGACGTCTGGCTGAAGGACTGTTCGGATCGTGGCGCCCATTTCGTGTGCCGCCCTTGACGCCGTCCCATTGACGCCTCCGTTTGGAATGGTGCCACGCACGAGGAAACTGGACTGCAGTGGAATGGAACCAGGTCGTCTTTAGCGACGAATCCAAATTCAATATCAGCAGTGATGACAATCGTGTTCGTGTGCGGAGACCTCAATCTTACTTTTTCTTTAGAGCGACACACCACTCCCACAACTGGTGTGATGGTATGGGGTGCCATTGAATACAATACACGGCCACCCCTAGTATTGATCCGTGGCACTATGACATCCCAGCGGCATGTCCATGACATCCTGCAACCACATGTGTGGCCACTCATGCAATGGCTCCCAGGAACCATTTTTCAACAAGACAATGCTCGGCCTCTTATGGCAAGGGTGTCACAAGTCTGTCACCGCGCTGTTACTACCTTTACAGATACCACATGCACAAAAGGTGTTCTAAATTTAGTTCCAATCCTCGTTATTAGATAGATGCAATTTAAAATATAATAAATTATGATATTGACAGAAATTATAGGTAGAGTAAAAGACAAATCTATTTTAAGAATCTTGTTTCCGCAATGGATGTTAGGGGCTTTTATGGCAGGTGATACCTAAAGAATAGAATCAATCTTTTGTTTTCTCAACAATTTTACTAAACATTTTACAGAAAAACTTAACTCATTTTCCCTGTATTCCTTATTAACCTTTCCAGTTTTCAAATAAAATCTAAATTTTCTTTACGTTAACTAAATTTTTTTGAAATCATTTATATAAAATGTGAATTTAACATGAATTTATGTACATAGCACCTTCTGAAAGTCTGAATTCTACGAATTTTAATTTTTTAAGTTCTTTTCAAGAACGGCGTAACAACATCACAACTGAAGTCGTTTATAGAAAATTTAACACCATTGAAATATGAAGGATGGAAAAGAATTGTTGATTGCTTTCTGCGTGACAGTAAATCTCAGTAAAAAGAAGCAGACGTAATTATTAACACTGTTGTTTTAAACTTGATTTTTTAAAGTTGCTTTCCTTTGACGAAAATGAATGGCTAATCAACACATTCGTAACTTGTAAGACCGAAAACTTGACAGCATCAAAAAAAGATCAACTGATTGATTTGAGAAATGATATATATATACCGTTCAAAGTTCTTGGGGAAAAGTTTGGAAGAGTGTTGGCTTTGTGTCAAAAATTTGTAACCTACAATCACTTAGAAAGCTATTAAAATTCTTCTGGCTTTAGAATCTCTGTGGTTCTGAGAGGTAGGATGTTCAACTTTGACAGATAAATCAAATCAAAGAACCGACGAAGACTTTTTAAAAGTTGGTGATGGAATACGAAATTGTCAGGTAGCTTCAATAATTTCAGATATTTTTAGTGTGCTGTCAACCGAAAAGTTTTGAGAAACATTGCTATACTTGACTAACACAGAATATAGTAATAGAAATTCCTAAGCAAAGATATAGTAATTAGCCATCCCAAGACATGGATACAATTCCCTTTTTTCCCGCCTCAGTAAAAACTAATCGATTTGATATGTATTACATTTTTAGGTAAATATAATCAATTCAATCTTTTTCATATTATTAGCAAAATTTGTTTAAGTAAAATTATGTGTATCAAATTAATATACGGTAATTTATGTAAACAATTTTTAGTTTTAGAAATTTTACTGGAGCCATTCATATTGGATAAAGCTCAGAAAACTTTGACTGATATCAAAACTAATTTTATTTTCTTTGAAAGAAAAACTGCAACTAACTATTAAATCGTTTTCTTTTAACTGAATATATGTTTTGGAACAAAAAAGAAGTATTTTGTTTGCCTTGGATCAAAAATTGAATTTCATGGATGTATTTGATTTATTGAAAATCTGATGTTTTTAAGCGGGAAAAAAGGCGGGAAAACGGCATATGGCTCGACTCTTCAAAATCTTTAGTATTATATATTTTATATACGCAGTAAGATCTACAAACGTTTGGGAACAAGGTGTAGAAATCCTAACCCTGAATAGTTCAAAGCATCGAAGCACATATACCTTCTAAGTAGTCCGCTTTGGCGTCGATACGCTTCTATCAGCGTTCGTATAACTTCTGGAGGCACAGTTAGAATCCATTTTTCGCAGCCTCGCGTAATGCGTCCCTCGATGCTCTTTTCTGATGACTCAAAACGGCGTCCCAGTAAATGTGTTTTCATTCATGAGAACGAGTAAAGGTTACACTGGGTTATGTATGGTGAACAGGGGGGATGTGGAAGCACGCTAGCACGTTATGGAAGCACAACATTTTGGTGAGGAACTATTTTACCAATTGGGATAGATGTGCTGTTGTGTTGCCATGCAGAAGATACCAGTCATCACACTCTGCCAGATCTGAGGCCGTTTACGACGAATGGATTCCCTCAAACGACGTCTTTGAGTAGTGTGTATCTTCAGCGAAATTCACCATACACCGTACTTGGCATTTCCAAAATCTCCATTGCTGTTTTAACTAAGTGTTAACAGAATATATTGATCAACGCTTTTCAAGAAAAGACATCTTCCTTGCTTCGCAGAACAAAGCTAACTAGTGTCAGAAGATAACAGATGCACGTTTGGTTCGGTCACATGACATGAATTAAACCAACCTAGCCAGGTAAGGGAGGGTTAGGAAAATCCATTTTAAGTGGTTTAAATTTAAATACTTACCTACGTCGTCAGCAACGGCTGCAGTCCCCAAATTTTGGGATCGTACTACGTATATGACTTTAGTTACAGAAGATCTACTAAAATTTAATTTAACCCTAAAATTAAATTAAAAAGTCAGAAAAAAAGACAAAATGCTAGGAAAAAGAATCCCCATTGTGAGAAAAACTCAATTGAATAACAGAAGTACATAGTTATAGATTTTTAATTACAAAGGAGGTATTTGATTTTCCACAACGGGTTAATTATATGTGATTCTTACAGCTCTAGAAGAAAAAAAAAAGAGTCGGAAAGACTGCTGCTCAGGTTCCAGTTAAAGTATTTAGTTAACTCTGTCAGATTTAATCACTTTGAAAGAAAGTTAATTCGTTCGTTAAAATTATTTTATGTTTTCTTTGAAAAGATTTGAACTTTTTTTACATCGCACTTAAAAACAACGCAGAGGCATTTAGCGACGGATCTCGTATTTCTGAACCTCAGTGAATTGACGAGGTCGACACCTCAGCTGTCACCACCACTCTTCTTCACACCACACCAACTGAGGACTCTGAGCCCCTCCGATAGGACGTGCATCAACCCCTCTTCACAGCGTGTCTTCAGTGCCACCGGGACTCAAACTCAAGACTTGGTGGCCATGAGTTCATGACCATGGCCACTCGTCTGCTGCAGAAACATTTTCCTTGTTATATGCCTAATTTTGTTTAATTTATATTGAAATTAAATTTCATCGAATGGTTATTTTTATTACGATTTATTTTAGATTCAATAAAATAAGAATTGTGAATTTTGAACAATTCTTATGATTCTTATAACTATTATAGTAGTATTTCGAAAACCAAAGTAATATACTCTGCTTTGTGTATTGGACTCTTATTGGTATTTGTCTTTTTATCACTCTAGAGAGTATTTTGAAAAATAATTCCTTATTTAATCATCCCTCCTAAGAGTGATTCAAACTTACTTGTGAAGTTCCAAGACATTGTGTGAATATACAAGGGGTGATCAAATGAAAAGGTACGAAACGATACGGTGGGTACAAATATAGACTTAATTCAAAATATACACGATAGGCCTGAGCACAACGATCCACTGATGAACAAGCCTCAGGATTCCTTGTTCCCAGAATTCCTGTGGCTGTGACGAGACCAGTCCTTCACAGTGTCCTTGAGTACGTCGTCCGAGTTGAATCGCTTTCCTTCCAGGTGTTTCTTCAGTGGACCAAACACATGGAAATCGCAGGGTGACATGTCCGGACTGTAGGACGGATGGTCCAACGTCTCCCATTGGAACTTGTCCAGTTCCATTTGTGTGACTGTGGAGACGTGTGGACGCGCGTTATCATGGAGCAGAACCACACCCTCCGTGAGCAACCCCGGTCTTTCATTCTTGATGGACCTGCGTAGGCGTCGGAGTGTCTCACAGTACACATCGGAGTTAATGCTTTTTCTGTGCTCGAGTAATTCTGTGCTTGCATCATTTGGACGCCGCTTTTTATAAGAGCCTTTGCTCTCTCCTGCGCATGCGGGCACCCGCGCATGATCCGATCCCAGTCAGAGTCTCCAATGGCATCCCGAGATGTCTCGCTACATTCTCCCTTGGCGGAATATGCAAATATTTAACTGTTTCATTTTTATGTCGTTTCTTACCTTTTCATTTGATCACCCCTTGTATGTATAACAATAAGATTATATATTTTTCGCTTGATTTTATGTTAAATATTAATAATAATTCAGTGCTGTCTAGCATATAAAGCATTGAAAATTCATATAGCTTGTAGGGGGAAAACTTTTGTGGACTCAAACTTATAATAACCCTCCTTCCCATCTACCTCGTGACCCAGCTTAAGGTGAGGAAGGAAGTGAAGGATTATTCGACTTGATAATTTCCAATTATTTTATTTATCTCTTTAATCCACTCAAACACAATTCAATGCAACACCATAAATAGGATGTTCCAATCAGTCAACAGAGGGAGGAGACGAGAGTCGCGTTTTGGGAGAATGCATCTAATTCACTACTTTATAATAATAGTGCTTCTACCTCAATATTACTTTACACGGTAGATATATAATTATTGGCCGCTTAACCTCTGTAATACTTTAAATATCAAACGTAATTTGAAGGTGGCAATACCTGAACTGTAGGCAGTCTTCTAATCAATTAAGGTTTAATTTATCAGTATCAACTTCTGTCTTTAATCTATCACAAGGTTTTTCTAACCTTTTCTGGTTTCTGCACCTTGTACCTCTCTCGTCACCTTTAGTTAACTACTCTTCCTAACCTTCTAACTTTCTACTATCTATCCTTCTTCACTTTATACCTCACTAACTCCCTTTAACTCGCGAACTTGAACTATATATAATAATTTGTATATCACGCCTTCTTCTTAGGTGAAGAGTGATTAATATTGATAGACCCAAAGAATTCCCAAGAGGATTAGTATAAGGACGCGTACAGATCTGTCACAAACCGTTTTTATGCCTAATATAGAATATGGAATCAGACCATTACGAGTATTAAACACCTATTGTTTCCAATTAAAGGTACGTGGCACCTTAAAATGACCTAAATATCGTTTTTGTATTTTTATTTAGTTATATTCTTTGCATTGTTCAGTTAGATTCTCTCACCTAGGATGGCCTAGTTGCTGAGAATGTGATTTCCTTTTTACTATACTATTTTATTAGAATAATTAAATTTATTTAATGAATAAATAGCTACAAGTAAACAAAAAATAGTCCAACATCATATATAGAAAGGAAAATGGAAAATTGCAAAGAAAATTGCTTTTTATTTTGCCGCTTAATATTGTGATTCGGTCATATGTATACATATTTATATTAATTGTAACTGTTTAATAAATAGTAACTAAAATAAAAATTTTCTTTGTTGACCTAAGTAGAAATTGACTTAATTTTTCTTATAATACTTGTTGATAATAATTCTTATTGTATACACCATAAAAATCGTAATTCTAGTGAATCTTCAACTAAAAGAAAGTATATTAACCTATTTTTAAGGACTTTTTAATTTTTCTTTGATAATTTGAGAAGAAAAAGGAAATCAAACTGGTCGCTAACCGTCGTTCGCGGATGCAAGAGGCTTCGAGGAAAAAGCAGACATGATCTTAGAGTCACTACTTTTATTCAACTTTTAACACTAAAGAATGCACTTTAATAACTAAACCCGAAGAGCAATTCAAGGGAATTATTAATCCGAAGTTAAATATCAAATATATGGAAATATTTATCCTGCTTAATCACGTGTACGATCCGGCCTTCAACCTTCTTATACGTACAGCCGTAAAGTGGACGTCTTCTACTATTATGTGAATCTTCCCTCTGTATGTAATATTACAATGTGCGATCACCGGTTGCCAACACTAGGCTTTCCGCTTACACGATCAACTCTTAACTATCCCCACGCCTACTCAGTGACTGGCACATAAATAGTTGCATTTGCAGTATACGGAATAATGGACTATGCGTTTGCATAACACAGAAAGTGGTTTTCAAACTAATATCCCAGTTAAAAAGAATATTTTCCTTAAGAGTATTAGTATAGCCCTGAATAGACCCGTTACAAGCTGAACTAAAATATTTCAAAAGTGCGTGACCTTAATATGGAACACAAATCACAGACACTTTTCACTAACATTACAGGAATAGTATTTGTAGGCAAACCTGTCATATTTTGTTTAAGTTATTGTAGTTTTTTTTTCCATTGATGATCGACAAATTGCATGCTGAACTTTTTCTTGCTTGCGTCTTTTTGACAGGGTGCAGTGTTTCTTGTGAAACACTTATGGCATTGTATCTTTTTTGATGGAGTTTTTTGGTAGCATTTTTAAAATCTTCTTCTCGACTGAGATGTTTCAGGTTCATCCCTTTTCTCAAATTTCTTTAACTATCATGATTACTTCCTATTATTTCATTAGGTTCTTCCCTTCTCTGATCAGTTCAAATTCATCGAATAGACATCCCACACATAACCCTTTCTCTTACTATATTCTGTTCATCTTTTATAAACCATAATGAGTCGTATAACACAGCAATCAAATCCACTACGTCGTTCACATCGGGAAAATATAACCTGTTTATAGAAAATATATTGGAACAAAAGTGGTAGCGCGAGATACTCAGTTACCTCAAGTACCTTAAGTTGTTTTGTAAGAAAACATTACCCACTCCTAAAAATGAGGAAGAAATATGACAAATCCATTTCAATTCTCATGAAGATTGTTATATAGAAGGATAATGATAAGGTCATTTGTATCAAATAATCAGTTTTCCCAGAATTAAAGATTTCGTGAACCTGGGGTGACTCAGTGCCCCGTGCAACCGTTCTGGGTTAACATTATGTTATAAGAAATAATTTAATGTCCATTAAAAATTATACAGGAGTTACCTACATCCATCTTCAGTGCATTTTGGCCTGTTTTACAGGTTGAGAGTGGTTATATATCGAATAAATATAAACTTGTTTGCATTCTGCAGTGATGTTGTTACTTTGCTGACTACTTGTAAGCCACCACGTGATAAAAATTAAAAAAGGCTTTAAACCTCAATAACTCTTACGGAATTTATTATATAGTGAAAAGATTTGCATTAATTTTACATTAAAACTCCTTGATCCATTTTCTCAATCAAACGAACATACGAATGTTTACTCTGTATCGTTTACAAAGAGAAAATTTATTTTTCTTGTTTAGCTTATTCGTCGATTTTAAAATAAAGTTATTCAGTAATTTGAAATAATAATTAATGGATATTTCAATAAGCAAGCACGTGGGCTTTTAAAATATTTGCATCGTGGTTTCCTACAGAGATTGATTTCTCGAAAGCGTTTCTGCATTTTATGAATGTATATTTAAATATTCAAAAATGCCTGGCTAGAACAAATCATTGTTCAAGTTAAAAATTCCATAAAATCTTAAGGTATGCGACTACCCTAAAATTGTCAATTTTGCCAAAAATTGACAATTTTTTATGATTTCGTTTTATACGCCATCTTATAAGCTTTATAAAAATACCAAGTTTATTATTTTCCTCTAATTAGATCAAACGCTACGAGTGATTTAGTAACAGCAGATGCCATTACTTTAAGGCATTACTTCTTTGTGTATGTTCTATATAATAGTAGAAGTGTTTTAACAATCAGATTTATTAATCACTGTTTTATTACAAAATTTACAGTCTCTTATGTTAATATAATCAGTGTGATTTTAAGCAATTTCATATTTTTACTAAAATAAAGTGCTGTAACTAAATAAGATAAAATTTTGTAAAAATAACATATCTCTTATTCTAAAGGTCTTGACCTTTCCATCATAAATAGTTTCATATCGTGGCAAGTAAAGCAAAAACAAAAAAAGGTTAGACCAGCTAATATTTTTATAGCATTGTAGACGGATATTCCTCAAGAAAAATTAAAGGACGTTCTGCTATCTTCCAAGGAAAGAAGTATGTAGTTCCGGATAATGTGCGCTTAAACAGAGTAGGAAATCATATGGTAAAGATGACTTGCAACAATAGATGATGTAGGAAACTCAGTAAAAAGTGACAGATAACTTTTATTTATCTCTCCTAACTTTAATTTTACAAACTGGACAGGCTCCTCCCACTTTTTCGCATCTAACTTTCTGAGACCTCAGGGTAGCCAATTGGATTCAATTTCCTCGCCTTTCAGCATCCAATCAGAGAGCAGTCTCTCAGCTCTCTCTCGAGCAAAATCCACACCCAAACTTTCCACTAAAGGCACACCTACCGATCCAGTCTCTCCACCAATCGCCATACAGCTACGCAGACAGAAGAAACCCACTATCACCGATTCCCTATCGAAGACCATCATATATGGGATGGAGGGCTGCAAGCAGCCCGTATGCCCACAGACGAACCTTAATTCACCTACTACATGTGTGTAAAATGTGATCTCCTATTGCGCTGTGCAACATGTTTCCATCTTTTATGGCAAATAATCGCCATTAAATTTGATTTTTTTTATAACGGTGAATGGTTTCTTGAGAATTATTTTTTCCTACTCCTAAAATTTAAATGAGGCAAAAATTAATTCGGCAAAATAAAATATCTTTCCTTAAGTGATATTGTTTAGTTGTTAATAAACCATAAAAAACTGCTAGAAATACAAAAGAGAAATAAATGGCCCATGAAAGGGCTAAAGCAGAGTTCCTACTTCGTAAGATATCCTACTACCCTAAAATTGTGAATTTTGTCAAAACTTAATAATATTTTATGCTTTTATTTTATAGATAATCTTATTAGCATTATAAAACTACCAAGTTTATTATTTTCCTTTCACTACAACAAAAACTCTAAGGGTTTTAGTAAAAGCAGATGTCATTACTTTAAGCAAGATGTCACACTTTAAAACGCGTTTTACTTTAAATGTGTTTTTTTAAATGCTCATACGGAGACAGAGATTGCTCAAAACGTTTTGAAAATAATGAACTAAATTTTTGTGTGTATATTTTGTATTATAGTACAAGTGTTTTAACGTTCAGATTTATCAATTCACTGTTTTATTACAAAATTTACAGTCTCTTATGTGAATATAATCACTATTTTTTATAAAGCAACTTCATATATTATCTAAGATAAAATGCTCTGGTTTTTGTAAAAATTAAAATCTAAAATATCACATCAGAATTGAAATATTGAAAATTTGTTCATAAACTTTTGGTACGGAATGGGCCCCGTTTATGTTATATTTGTAAATTTTTACCAATTTTTACCTATTTTATTAATAATAATTTCTTTTTTCCCCTTCATTTTAGCACATTTTTCTTAAAATGTACTAAACATATCTAATACACGCAAAAAAGTGACCATATCTCAATCTTTTTTTAAAAAAAGTTGTCGCAAGTAGTCGGATACCTTAGATGAAAAATTTAGTTCGTTGAATTTGACAAACTACAGATAAGAGCATCCCAGTGTTTTATTTGCAGTCATAGTTTGTTCCATTTTCAAAGCCTTTAAACTACATTTTACAATTGGAGAGGAACTTAGGCACACAGAGGAATACATTAAAACATGTACCAAAAAGTATTTTTGAAAACCAACTGTCCTGAAACAGGAATGATTGAATTCGCTTTAACACTGTCTTGGAAATCAGCGCCTAGCCAAACTCGAATAGAGTCCTGAACTTAGCAGTGATCTAAAAGTAATGAGATGTCTTCACAAGTCTAATAATAAGGAACTAATTATCAACAGAATGTTGCTACCAGGTGCTTTGGTAATGAAGTAATTTCCATGATATTAAATGTTTCCTCAAGTGAAATGGTAGAATAACAGAAGGCACGAATCGTATATTGTCCGTGACTCCCCTTACTAAGCATTACACATATCCCTGTTCATAAAAATAAAGTGGTGGAGTATTAATCAAAGATATTGCACTTTTTAAACGAGTAATTACTTTGTGTATGCAATCTACATTGAATTCAAAACTAGGTAAAAGATATTCGATAAGAGATATTTTGATTTTTACAATAACTAGAGGACTTTATCTCAGTTATACGAAATTGCATAACAAAAACAGTGATTATATTCACATAAGGAACTGTAAATTTTGTAATAAAACAGTGATTGATAAATCTGAAGGTTAAGACACTTCTACTATTATGTAAAACTTACACAAAAAAAAATTCAGTTAATTATTTTCAAAACTTTTTTAGAAATCGCTTGCCCCGTTTCATTATTTTCAAACAATCACATTTCGAGTAAAACGCGTTTTAAAGTGTGACATCTTGCTTAAAGTAATGACATCTACTTTTATTAAAACACTTGTAGTTTTTGTTCTAGTGAATGGAAAATGATAAACTTGGTATTTTTATAAAGATCATCAATTTTTGGCAAAATTCACAATTTTAGGGTAATCGGATACCTTAAGTAAAAGTAATTTATTTAAAAATAGTTTATTTGTTATTAAAATTTTTAAAATAATTTTATTATAATTCACTAGGTAGTTCAAGTGGCATCTACGCATGCAATATATTTAGTAACTGGGATATGTTCTTTATTTTTTAAGACAAACTGTCAAAATCTAGGTCTATTGAAACTATCTACACCCCCACATCATGTTTTGAGTTTAATTTGCTTTTGTATTTTGTTTTTGCACTCACTCACATTCATACAAAAACATTTTTCACTTAAATGCATTGCTCTGAAATTTCTACAAATCTCTCTCCTTTAAATGTTTATATGTGTGGGACATCCTCTGTATTTTGCATGGAATAGTTCTTGTTTAAATTTAAACTTTAATGTCGAATCTGTTGATATGCCTGAAAAAGTTGTTCCTTCTCCTTTATTATATTCTTCTTTGCGCAATAAAAAAAAATATGCATTTTCCCTTAGAAACCTATTTAGTTTTGCAAAACATTGTACTAACGAGTATAAAATTATTTAGTGGAACTTGAGATAGTAACCAATATAATATTTACGATCTAGTAGGTAGTTCATAAAAAGGAAAAAAAACGTGTTAATATTCTTTTATATTGTAATAATAGTTTAAAAAGAGTATTGCTTAAATATGAAGTTATGTATAAATTTGATTTATACGAAGGTAGTAATGATTTATAACACTTGTTGTTACATTTTATAGTAATTTATAATTTACCTTTTAAGGTATCCGACTACCCTAAAACTGTGAATTTTGCCAACAAATATTTTTATGATTTTATTTTATAGGCCAACTATTAGCTTTATAAAAATACCAAGTTTATCATTTTCCGTTCACTAGAACAAAAACTACAAATGTTTTAGTAAAAGCAGATGCCATTACTTTAAGCAAGAATTACACTTTAAAACGCGTTTTATCTGAAATGTGATTTTTGAAAATAATCAAATGGTGTCAGCGATTGCTAAAAAAGTTTTGAAAGTAATTAACTGAAAATTTTTGTGTAAGTTCTGTGTAATAGTAGAAGAGGTTTAACCTTCAGATTTATCAATCACTGTTTTATTAGAAAATTTACAGTCCCTTATGTGAAAATAATCACTGTTTTTTTAAGCAATTTCATATAGTAACTGAGATAAAGTACTCTAGCTTTTGTAAAAATTAAAATATCTCTTATCATGAAGGTCATTTCGACAATGAATAACATAGCAACACATCAGAATTGAAAAAATGAAAATTTGTTCATAAACCTTTGGTACAGAATGGACCGCGTTTATGTTATTTTTTGTCAATTCTTACCCATTTTTTCCCAATTTAACTATAATAATTTATTTTTCTCTTCTTTATATTTTAGAATATTTTTCTTTAAATGTACTAAAAAAATCTAAAAACAACAAAAAATCCACATATCTCTATTTTTTTAAAAAAAAAGTTATCGGAACCAGTCGGATACCTTAAATGTAAATGCATAAAAGAATAAATATATTTTTAAAAGTAAGTAAAAAAACTACATAACTGAAATTTTAAAAGATAAATTATTCTTATTTGAGAAATGAAACCAAAGAAATCTATTTTAGAAGAGCAGATACGATGGAGGAATGAACACTTGACCTTTTGCTAATCTTTTAGATTCTAAATTAAACGCTTCCTAAACAAAAGCAGTTATTTCGTTGCCTAATACTAATCCGCTGCGGGTGCATTCTAAAATGGCCGTGACATTTAGTTAATGAAAAAGTCTGTGGCTTTTGTTGTGAATTATTTATTGGAGTAGAAATAAAAGCATCGCGTCTAAAAGTTATATATTCTTTTGTTGAGCACTATAATTACTGCTCCCATAGAGTTGCAGAAATAGTTATCTTATGAAAAGTTGTAATATCGCTGCTATGAAAAGAACCCATGGCTGATAAGTTACAATAGAGCTACCACTCTGCTATCTTTTTATTACTGGTCGTTATGAGTTTTTGTATACCAGCCCATTAACAGATCACAAAAATATTTATTGGTGAGAAATGTTTATATTTTGTATTCTCAAGGATATATTACCAGTCCACTTCAAATTAGATATTGCTGAACTCTATTGATCTCTTTTAACTCGGCATCACTCGCGTAAATAAAACATCCTAAAGCTTTCGCGCAGGGTGTGTCATACCCAAGGGTGCTTATATTGTGTTTTTACCATAAAATTTGTATACAAAGGTTAAAAAGGAAGGAAAGTAGGAAATGCAACATGTTTATTACATTTTCCACACGTAAATTTAGTTTTTCTGTTCTTTTTATAAGGGCATTCAGTGCATTGTTTATACACTCCTTTAATCGCGTCTCGAGTGAGTGCGATGTTTTCACTGGATCTTAAATTTTTTTTTAGTCTGTATCTTTTTTAAACTAAACTTGTAGGAGTAAACTTCTTTATTCTTTAAATTTAAAAATTTTTATTTTTTTCTTATTTTGTTCCAGCACAATAGTTTTTTTTCCCAGAAGCTCATCTGAAAGTGGATAAGATGCGTACCCGTTATCTCCTTAAAAATTACGTTCTTCTCAAATGTTTTTGTGTCTCTACATATAAAGCATTTGTTTTCAACAGTGTCTCCCTTTTCTAAATCTGGATCGATTTCAGTGGATGAATCATACTTGCTGGTATACTCTCATTTGAATTTTCCTCATCCTAACCGTGGAGAGAATTTTTTCATCCGAAAATACTGTTGTTGTTGTTGTTAATGCCACCTGTCTGACGTAGGCAGATCTAGGCCCACGAAATTTATCATGGCATCGGGCTATATTGTACGCCTGTCGTAGCTTAAGCTTTGAGCCCTCATGAAGGTGACAATCCGCTTTTGCTCACACAACATGATAGATGGCGACATCATTCGGACCCACTGATTTAACGAGAACGTTCTCCGTTTTATACTCGGCGGGTATTTGGTGGCATCGGGCATCAAACACAGGCCTTCCTGTCTGTAGTCCGATGCTCTAACCACTAGGCTACACACGACCTCAAAAAAAAAAAATACTGTTTTACTATATCTATTAAATACTTGATTTATTAAATTACTTAAATATGGCATTTCTTCATCATAACTACAATAATGTGCCATAACATAAGGAAGATTTAAAGCTTCCTTATGCATTCAACGTCCTCATGATTCATGCGCAGGATATGACATACCCGAAGAGGTGATATCCAAAAATATATATATTTAGAACTCGCCTACAACCTATGGCCCGTCAAAGGATATAACCTTAAAGTCAGTTACACGAGAAACTATCCATTTTCCAATAAAAATTTAGAAGGAGCGTTGATAAAAGTTAGACGGTGGGTATGACACACCCTGCGTGAGTAGTGCCGGGTTAATATACCTATTGTTATGTCAAAATGTTTACAGAGCTAAATTGTTAGTATTAATTAGGGTTGATTTTGGCTACTATTTTAAATTTTTCTGTTAACTTCCAAGAATTATATATTTTTTTTAAAAAAAAATTGTTAATTGCTGTATTTTTAATAAGTTTTTATACAAATTATCATGATATAAAATAATACAGAATTTGCAAAAAATCAAACATTTTTCAAATTTTAAGCTCTAAATTGCAATAATTAACAGAAATAAAAACAATTTACCCTGTGTGGCAAAAAAAAAAAAAAAAAAATCGAGAGTTAACCCTTTTTTGCGTGATGATGTAAATTTCCATCATAAAATTTAATGAACCAGAAAAAAAAATTACTCAAAACAGATGTATTGTAAATTGGTTGTTGCTGGAAAATTTTTTTCACGTCTATTGCCGTCTAAGGAATGTAGCTGTCAAAACAAATCACATATTCCAACCATTATAGTGGATTTGAACTTGTCATTTATCTGTTTGATGTGGTTGGATAAAGTGTGTGATTTTATGAATATTTTTAAAAAATTATCTGAATTTATTTTGTGCGTTAATAAAAGCGATAATGAGTGAATAAAAGATTTGTTTTTGTATCTCTGTTATTTTCAGTTCAGTTTGTATTGAATACCCCGAATAATATTCCTTAAACAATGCGACAGTAATTTACATCACTATGGAGTTGTTTCACTTCTAAGGATGAAGAAAATGTCTTTTATATTATGTTTATTTTATGTTATTTCTGTTGAGAAATTTATAAGAAAAGAACATTGAGGATTACTTGAACTTAGATGGCGGTTCGCTGTCAGAGGATGATGTTGATGACGAAAATTCTGATTAATACAGCAATGTGTGCAGATAAAATTTGAATAACAATAATTTTTCTTGTTTTTTTTTTAAAATTATCTTTAAGAGTAAAAAATAAAAAAATATATATTATTTTTTATTTATTTTGTATCGGCTTAACATCTAAATTTGCATGATGGTCGATATTTCCAATCTTCTTTTTCATTCTTACTAATAGTTCCGTCTCTATTTTCCTTCTCTTGTCCAAATTTTTAATCGTTCACCAAATACTTTCTATTCATCCATTCAAGTTCAAATACATTTTTAAAACTTGCAGTGGGTGACACTCGATGATAATACAGTTTTTTCAAATATTAATTCATTAATTAAATAAAAAATGAATAAATAGTAACAAACAAAAATAATAGTCCAGCAGCATATATAAAAGGGAAACTCGTTCTTTGTGTCCCTGTAGCGCAATGGATAGTGCGTTTGACTTCTAATCAAAAAGCTCGTGCGTTCGAATCCTACATAGGTAGGCTTAACTTCTGAGACTGTGATTTCATTTCTACTATACTATTTTATTAGAATAATTAAATTTAATTAAAGAATAAATAGTAACAAAAACAAGCACTATAGAGTCTTACACTATATATAGAAAGGAAAATCGCTTTCTATATTTTTGATCTGTCATATGTGTATATACATATTTATATTAACTTTAACTTTTTAATAAAAAAAAACTTTTTTTTTCTTTGTTGACCTAAGTAGAAATTGACTTAACAATTCTTTTTTATATTACTTTTTTTTATTGTTTATATTATATATTTATACTAAAAAAGACTTAAGTAAACATTTTTTTTCTCTTTTACCTGGAGAATGAATTGCATCACCCTGATTTATTTCACAAAAAAGAAAAAAATCATGCAAAGAAGGGTTAAAATGAAACAATAATTTCTTGAACATATCTTGGAGTTTTTAAATCATGGAAATGTAGAATATCAGTAAAAGATGAAGAAAGAATTTTATAATTTTGGAAATATTTTCAGTCAAAGTATGTTTTTTTCCCAAAGTATTTGACTTCGAAACCATTGCTAAAATAAATATTCATTTTTGTATTGTACTAGCTGGTGTACCCGTTCTTCGCATGGGAGAATTGAAAAATTAAACAACACAAATTGAAGGATAAAGAAGTTTTTAATGAGTTAATTTTAGAAGAATTGTAAATTAAAAAAAAAACTTTTTGCATATCTCAATTGAACAAAAAAACCATATTTGTTAAATTTTAAGTCTGAAGATTACATAACTAATAAATAGGATTTTTATTTATTTATAACACCCTTTATCGCTCTTATGTGTCGATTCTTGAAAACACCATCCTAAGCTAATGTCTGCGCAGCAAAAGTACCAACTAAATCTCCAAACTAAATTTCTCTGTGCTTGGCTACTATGTTTTCAACTTGGCAATTGATTGAACTGTGTAGAAGTTGATAAGCTGTGGTGCCACATGGAGGGGAGCTGCAACAAAGAGGATAGCACAAAAACCTTCTCCATAAAAATACATAAACATACCAATTTTCATAGAGATTGGTTGAACGGTGTTAGAGTGAAGAGAGGTTATATATACAAACATCCATTCATATATATATATATATAGATAGATAGATAGATGTATTTAAGCAATTCATACAAAAATAGATTGGAATTTCAAAATTCTTAGTGTCAATAAATAAAGTAAGTAGTTGCCAACCAAAAAAAAAAGAGAAATTATGCATTTATTTACGTTTTAAGCAATATTACTAAGAAAATAAGTTTTATAGATCTTGTAACACAGATCTTATAGTAGAATGTTATTTGAAATAGATTTAAAATTATGAATTCTAGTTATGATATGTTTAGCTGATAACAATAACGTTTGAAACTAAACGCAATGGTATCCGATTATCTTGTTAAATCTATTTCATGAATTCAATCATATTTTAACGAAATAAGATTTTCCAGATTTTCTATGCGCTGAAATAAGAGTAATATTACATTAAATCTGTAATGACCATCATATTAAAAGTATCACGGCAATCAATATTATAAACCATGTATTTTAACATATACACATAAATAATTGAGTGCTGTTCCATTTCATATAATTACAATAATTTCAATTCATTTAAATTCACCTAAAATAAATTACAACACCAAACGATTTTCATTCTCAAGAATTAATTTCACCTTGAAACAAATATAGTAAAATATGACTACTTGACAAGATCCGAAATTCGGTATGAGAATTGTAATGATGACTTAAACTGCGTACAGATAGCATTAGTTTTTGACGTTTAGTCATATTATTTGAAATGTTTCATTACTTTTATGTTTCAGGTTTTGGAACTTAACTAGTTCGCCAGAAATTGAATTTTAATCAGTTATCCAAAACAGGTGAAACTCATTTCGCTTCTAGAGAAGAATTAATTCTGCATGATTTATTTAGTAAATTGAGTTGTTCGTTTGTTATAAGGTTTTATCTGAGATAAGTATCTGGCAGCAGTGAATTGATTATAGGCTTTAATTAAAAAATCAACAATTATTCTAATTTTACTAAATTTAGATAAATTAAATATTTTATTAAAATTATTAATTCCATCTTTATACAGAAAGTTTACCCAAAAATATACTTATTTTAAACATTATTTTTTACACTTTTAATATATGAACTAGTCTTAAACTTTATAACTTACAAGAACATTGCGCATTTCTCAATTCCTGCTATTATATAGTTCACTATCTCCCTTTATATATATATATATCTTGTTCAAATTTTCAATCGTTAATAAAATACTTTCTATTCATCCATTCAAGTTCAAAAGCATTTTTTAAAACTTGTAGTGGTGTTAATACAGTTTTTTCAAATATTAATCCACTAAATAAATTTAAAAAATGAATAAATAGTAACTAACAAAAAGAATAATGTAATTGCATTTATAGAAAGGAAAATTGTTCGCATTGTCCCTGTAAAGTCTTCGATATCGCGTCGGATTACTAATCCAAAGGACGTGGTTTCGAATCCTCCCTGGGATGTACAAACTGCTGGTTGAATAAACTGCCAATGATTTTTTATTAGTATTTTTATTAGTTATACTGGTCGTAGTACTTCATTATCTTAGAATTTCTTGAAATTACATGAATTGAGGTCCTTTTTTTTTTAAAAGGTGTTTTCAATGTGCACATATTACATTGGAAAGATTTCTGTAAAAAAGTTAACAGATGCATTACATTTATGTACGGCCTTATTATTCAGCCAGTTCTAACAAAAAATTACTGCAAGAAAACAAGATTTTAGTGCAGAAAACTGATCAAATAATTTTGATCGAATTGTAAAAAGTTAGGATAAGGGAGAGAATGAATTTATTAAAGTTTTTCAAAACTATGGATCCATTTCGGAATAAAACAAAATATTTTAAATTGATCTAATATTAACTCCAATTTGCTGTCAAATTAACATATACTATGGTCGTTGAGCGCTATGGTTGAAGAGAAATATGTTGTAAACCCTCTTAAATGATATTCTATTAAAATATAAAATATATATGAATGTACATGAGTATGTGTGTGTAAAAATTTCATTTAATACTGATTTTAATTTTTATATAAGTTTCCCTAAATTTTAATTACAATTACGCCAATCTCATTCTATTTCTAGCGTTGAAAGGTTTAAACCCTATATTTTGTTGGATTGATTAGTGATTTCTCGAAAAATGACATCCATATTATACAAGTATGTTATTTAAGGACAGGGCCAATGTTCTCTTAAAAGCGCTTATGTATTTTCTAAAAGTAACTACCATTTTACTTCGTTTAATCACATAATTATAACATCCATTTTATTTTTCTTCTTGCAATTCCTTATCTGAGAGAGATTGGGATTCTTCTGACCTTTTTAGAATTTTATTTATATAGAGTGGATTAAAAAACCTAACCATTAAAATGCATTTATAAACTCGTTTTTCTACTTAACTTTTGTTTTATTGTGATTATTTCCAATATTACATTTGTGTGCGTAAGTGTGTGTGTAAGAAGATAGATAAATATATAGAAAAACTCTTTTAGTGTTCTCCAGTTATTTGTATTCTAAAAGTAAATTTATCGAAAATTTATTGTTTCTCTTGATCATTTTCAAACTATTCGGAAGGGTCATTTCCTGATATTTTTCTCCCTGTCTGAAAACTAGACAGTTTTCGATGCAACCATCACCATAAAAGTACTTTTTTAGACGTACTGGATGCTTTAATGAATCTTAAAAGTGTTGCCATCTTCTTTTAAGAACAACCGAAAACTTTCCTCATAAATATTATAAGTAAGAGTTTCATAAAAGAAAACCCATAGAGAATAGATTTTATAAACAAAAGTTTTCTCCTCTTTTGATGGAAAATTGTTCTTTTCTCTTAGAAGAATAGATGGGAAATAAATGCGTCTGAGAAAAACAACCTTTAATATCAATTGAAAACGCTTTTATTTACATGTATTCATTGTATATTTATGTGTGTATACCTCAAGTAAAAATGTCACTAATAAAACAGATTGCAATATCGGACAAAAGCTCAATACTGGTATTTTTTAGATCTTAATACCGGTAGTAGAATTTTTTTTAAAAAAAGAGGAAACACAGGTGTTTTTTTTATTTAATTGCCAGTTTTATTAAATAGTGTAAATATCACAAAAAATAATTGTAACACAAATTATAACAGTACATACAGAATCTCAAAAAGTGTAAATGTCACAATTCAGTCTATGGTACTATTACAAATTTTTGAAATGTGATAAAAACATATATGATGCATCGATTGTACAGTCATTAAGCCTGGAACGTAATTTTGTGCAAAAATTACCAGCTATCTAAAATGCTCTTTCGGCATCTACGCTAGTTGATGGTAGTTAGCAATGCGTGATATACTTTTTCCAAGTATTTACCTCGAAAGCCCTCATCTTCAAATAAATCGATATTTCGTCATAGGGTTTTGGATATAGCTGATTTCTGTAATGTATTTTGGTTTGCCGAAATTTTTTTCGCTGTCGTTTATTCTAATTATTGTTCAAGAGACAATTCCTTTTCACTATCGACATTAGTATCATCATCTTCGATAATTGTATCGAATTTTTTTGAATGTGGATAGGTTTGTGGTTAAAATTTTTTAAAGAAAATTTACTATAAACTTGATTAAATTTGAATTGGTTAATCTCTTTTCCACTTCTTCATTTTCATTTATAAAATTAATTATGATGATATGTAAATACAAGTATGATATACAAATATCGATATATTACACACTTTCACTCTACACACAACTTCTAGCTTGTTTTCACGGATGCGATTATCAGACTACGAATACTGCGCGTGTGTAGTATCGCTCTGAGCTGTAATAAAATAGTTTTGGCTCGTCTTCTTGGGTAATTCACATATTTTATCACTTCTCTTAATTGTACGATGCAACTTTATATTCACAGTTTAATTAATGTCACCCGTAAGGATACATGAAAACAAAAACGTGTACTATTTCGCTAGGTTGACGATCCCTGAACATATAGTGGAGACAATTTTAAAAATATCTAGTAAATACAAAAAAAACTGGTATTTAAGCTTGTGAATACAGCTATAACAAATTTGTTCAAATGGCTCAAAATACCTGTATTCGGTATCCTGGTATACCGGTATATATTGCAATCCCTAACCTCAAGTAAAAGCGTCACCAAGGAACTGAGGCTGTGTTTTTATACGGAATAATTTTTGTATCTTTCTATTGCTCTATTTTAAATCATGAAGCAGTTATATTTGAGCCTAATTATCATTTAAACAAACTTTATTTGTGAAACGGGATGTTATAAAATTTTAAATTTTTCAATTTTATATACCTTTTAATTTCATATATTTAGATAAAAATAACAGTATGTATTTTGTAGAAAATACCGTTTTTCACTGTAAATGTACTGCTGTCAATTTTAAAAATTGTGCTCTATAATTAAAATAAAATATATATACTCATTTTAATTACACCTATTTATATATATAATTGGGTCTATGTTTATAAATAATATAACTATTAGTTTTATCCTGTATATTTAAGTTATTATTTATATTCATTAATGAATTTCGATTTTTGTTTGAGAAAACAAGGTAATCATTAGCATAATTATTTTTATTTATTAATAATATTGATATCTTAAATGGATTTTCTGTTCAAATACTGCGAAGTGTAATCTCTAATCTACTGAATTTACTCGTTCTAAATGCTTAGATTTATGATGGAAATGGCCAACTATAATCGTTCTAATGAATCGCTTGTGTTAAAATTAATTCATATGAATAAATTGGATTCTACATAAATTGTGCCTCAGTTACCTTCAAATCCTTTCACATATACACCTCGAAGTGCTAGTACAATGCATGTGAGTGAAATAACAGCTGAATATGGAGACTGTTAGAACGTCTAAATTCTCTCTTGCTTCCATATTAATAATTTCTCATTTCAAATGTTATTGATAACATTTTCTAATTGCATACTTCAGATTTTAAAGCGCAAAGCATTACCTAAAAATAAAATTCATGATTACTTCCGAATTTGATTTTAGATAGCTTATACATTAAAAAAATAAAGCTAAAAAAATATTTTCCTCGCCTCAAAGAAAGTTGTCTTTTTGGTGGCACTTCTACCAGAGATTAAGCATGACTACATTAAAATAATACTGAGTGATTTTATTGAAGAATTCGCATGCAATTTTGAAGCTATGGAACAAGAACAAAATTGTTAAAATATTCGCTCTGTTTATAAACTTCTTTAAATAAAATTAGAAAAAAGAAACTTTTGTCCTCTTTCTAAAATGTAGAGCCTAGTGAAGCAGCTGATAATGGGAAAATTGCTGTGTCCGGTAAGACAAAGATATTTTGTCTCGTCACCGTTGAAACCGGTCTTGGATGGATATTATTAGTAAAAGTCCCAGAAGAAGAAGAAACTTAAATTAAGACTTGGAGATAACCCTTACATCACGCTGATGTATCTAGCTTGTGGTGATTAGATTGGATTGTTGTCAATGACCCTATTGAGAAGCTGAAGCAAAAAATTTACTTCCAGACTGAAGAACATTTTCTACAACCAGTAACAGTTTATAACAAAAATCAATACGAAGTTTGATTTCTTGAGTTTATAATAATAACCAATAGGAAGTTTGATTTCTTGAGTTTAAGATAATTGTAGAGTTTCTAAACTCCTCATTCTTTTGGGCTTCCTATTGCGATCTGCGCATGCGCGAGACCTCCAGCGATTGCAAGTGGTGCTTGCTCGAGCAGGCAACTGGGATGCAATATGCGCATGCGTTAGCTTTTAAAATACAGCGGCCCAATGCATGCATTCCGTTTTACACACTTCCCTGGCAGCGCACGCGTCCCTCCGAGAGCAGTCAAGGAGCATAAGAATAAATGAAAGTAATAATCTTTAAACATCGCCTCGTTTATTAAGCATACTGTCTCCCACATAATAATCAATACGAAGTTTGATTTCTTGGGCTATTGATAAATCACTGGCTGATAATTTGAATTTAATGACGTAGTATGACTGGGTTATATGATTCCAAAACTCAAGGCAGTAAATTTGTAACAAAATAAGAAAATATTTTTTCAAATTGCCTTGAGACGGTGTTATACAGGTCCGGCATATTAATCTCCCCTGCTTCAAAAAGCAGTTACAAGCAAACAAAACAAGATGCAGAGAAAAGTATTTTATTGGTGAACAGCAAATACGATGCTATTTTACATTAATTGATTTTAAAAATTATGCCCAATAATTGGTGTCTTTCGATGGTGATACATTGACGAAGTCTTTCCCGAAAGTTATTCAGAACATTCCCCTGGTGCTGTTTTTATTTCGTCTGATGAGGTCCACTTCAACTTGTTAGGCAGTGTAAATAAACAAAATTTTCTCTACTGCGGAGCATAAAACCATCATTTGTACAAACATCCTAACATCGTCCTAAAACCCTGCAAGTACTAAAGGAGGCAATCTCTTAGACAGTGGCTGTCATTCCACCGGAAATTATACAAAGAACTATGGACAACTTTCGGGAAAGACTTCGTCAATGTGACACCATTATAGGACGGCATTTAGCGGACAAAACTTTTAAAACCAATTAATGTAAAATGGCATCGTATTTGTTGTTTACCAATAAAATACTTTTTCTGTATCTTTCTTGTTTTGTTTGTTTGTAACTGTCTTTTGAAACAGGGGAGATTAATTTGCCAGACCCTATAGAAAAGTTCTTATAAATTTGAAGTTTGAAGTAATGGAAATCATTTACACTCATCATTTAGTGGTAAAACCAAGATGTAGTACGACTAATGCTTGATTCATCGCTGGTTGAACTGATTATTATCTATGTTTATATAGTTACGTACATTGTGGATCGAACTTGGTTGAGCTTTATTCAAAATTTTCACCACTTAGAGAGAGAGAAAATTTTACCTAGAAGGAGATAACATAGAAAAGGATTTTGAGAAATAAGTATTCGTTCAGATAGAGAATTCTTATTTTTTTATGGTGAAAAAATCAAAAGAAAATAAGCTTAAAAAAACTTATTTTCGACATGCCCGAATGACTTTTGGAGAAAATTTACTGTCCTTTCTTTTGTAGTTAGTGATTGATAGATTGCCAGATTCAAAAGATTAATATACATGACAGCATATGCTTTCAAAAGTTTTTTTTTAAATAAAGTTTTCAAAATTTATCTTATGTCACTACCGATGTTGAAAATAAAGATTTTATAAAAATTCGTTTATGGTTCAACGACTCTTATGTTCAAAGGAGAATTTGAACTATATATATATATATATATATATAATAAAATGAGAATATTCTAGGCACCGATTGAAAGTAATGATTGATTCGAAATCCATGTTCTATACTAGGGGGTCAACAACCTATGGCACGCGTGCCATATGTGGCAAGTGGTACAATTCACAGTGGCACTCTGCACTACTCAACAAATTGGTCAATTTTTCAGTGGATGAAAGTTGATAAATTTGTAATGGACCTTATTTGACAAACATCTTCTGAATTATAGATATTCTGACGGATCTATAAGCGACCTTTAACAAACTCCTTTTGGGTATTCTTTTGGGCCAGCAATTTTCACCAATCTTCTCCTAAAAGAAGAAAACGTGATATGCAAATTAAGTTTAATATATATATATATTCCTTCTTAGCGAGTTTGAGAGTTAGTGAATTGTGAGTAGATGAGAATTGAAGTGAGTAATGAATATTTAGCGAAGTAGTACTGAAGTGTATACGTAAACGAAAAGTAAGAAAGCCAGAAGTTTAGATAACAAGAAAGTGATACGATTAGCTAACCAGAAGTGTTAACGTCAACTTGAATGAAATAGAAGACTGCAAGAGGTCAGGTACAGTGATCTTAAATTAATTCAATGTTTAGAATGTTAAACTAATAGTGCGCTCCTTAAATACGTAAGTTCTGTGTGAATTAATATTAAATGTAAAGCTTGCATGATTGAATATATTCTCCCCAACGCAAATCTCGTCTTCCTCTTGCGCTATTACTGATTTGAATATCTTATTAGAGTGTCTGAGTTGATTATAGTGAAAAAAAATTTGAATTCATCATGTCGTATGATCCTTTAGTTCCTTCCACACCTTTAGCTGGATCACACGGTAGGAAGGATGTAAACGCGTTTCAACATTTAAGGAATTTCTAAAAAATCTCTAAACTCTAAAGATAAATTTATAGATATTTTATAATCTATAAATGGAATGCCATTGCTTTAACTTTTTGAAGAGAGGAATTTGTATGTAGTCTTCTTTTTCCACTTTTGGTTTTGCATAACTTAATAAGAAATCTTTCCTTATATGAAGCATATTTTGAGTCCAAATAGAAATTGTTTAAAAACTGAATGCTCAAAATCGTGTCAAATTGAAATTTACAAACTATACCTTTGATTTTGCAATATGAAAGTAGAAATACGCAAGCACCAGACTCGCATTAAAAATTTTATGTATCTTTTTGTTTAACTATAATGAAAGGAAGCGTTTATATATTTATTGTTGAGTATCTCTTATTTTAATAAATATATTTAAAAATACATGATATATGTACAATTTTAATTTTTTATTCTTGTTGAAGAAATAGTTATATTTTTTTTATGCTGTTTAATTTTATGTTAAGAATTATCTTTGAATGATGTAAAATTAATGTATAATAAAACTGCAAATATCTATATTATTGACCTCTATTCTGTAACTCAACCTTTATTATCGCGGGAATCAAATTGTTTCAAAACTGTCCTGCTGTGTGGCACGCTGAATCATATTGGCAGATTGGTTTTTGCACACCACAGCTAAACTGTTGCCGACCCGTGTTCTAAACTCTATTTGGAATAAGAAAAAAATTGATTACTATTTGATCTATGGGCTTTGTGTCACCTATAATGCTTTGTCAAAGACAATATCTTAGAAAACACGGAAAACAGGGTATGGATGAAAGAATTAATTGGAAGTTGCAAAGAGAAATTTTGATGTATTTTTAAGGAATGAAACACTCTCAGAACTCAAAAGATTGGCAAAAGTAAATTATTACATTAGCTGCGAAATCGCGAGTCTCTCCGTTGAGAGGCTCTACTGTTACAAAGACAAAACTTCCCATTTCCGATTTGGGAGACAGATGGGCCAATTTTATAGGCAAATCTCTTCTATAGAGAAACATTGGAAAACATTATTGAAATTATTGTACAACTATTTTTGCATGAATACTGAGAGAAGAAAACTGGTCAGTATGTCTGAGCAATCGTGTGCTGGAGATCCGGAAAAGGAGGACTAGCCCAACATATTAGAGGCGTATACATGGAGAAAAAGATATTAATAATGTTGATTGAAAAATGTCTAACTAAAAAGATAAAATATATAGACAGATGTCTTATTGAAACACACAGTTACCTAAGGAAGGGATCCATTTCTCCCAGTACTAAGAACTTTCACACTACGTGAGCAAAATTAAGCGAAGATATGAAATTTCTTCCTATGAGATTGTATTGGTGGGAACAGATAATCAAATGACCATAAAGACACATTAAAAAGACGACGCAAGAGGAGGAGGTTCCTTTTGTAAAGATACAGACATCAAATCGCAAACTGCTTCGTCCTATTCAAAGAATATATCATTTAGAGCAGAAGTGGATAACTTGTTTTGGCTCGTGAACCAATTTATGGAGTGGAGGTTAGCAAAGGGTACCCAATTTTAAAATGATTTCGTTATTTATAAAAATAATTAACATAAGTTAATTAAAATAGAAGCAATTTTATTCAATTTATTCACAGTAGAAAGTCGTTTATCAGAATCAATTGGGACTGGACACCGTTCGGATACGCGATTGTTCGGATAACCGAAAACCAAATGTGATCCATGTAGTATATGAAACCGGACACTATATGAATAGTGAAAATCATCACATGCGGGAAACGTGCTCAAAGAAAAAGCAAAATAGGTGCAAAATGTCGCAATTTTATCTTTATTGTGGAAAATAATCACTTATTTTTCTCTATACCATTGTACATCTTCGTTTTTTGGCTGCAAGGTATCTTATTCTCTTGAGCAGTAGTAGTTGAGTAGGACTGCACTCTGACTGCTGTTCGTACCACTCCATAGCTATCTCTAACGCAGAAAACGCGTCACCCTTTAATGGACCCTTACTATTTTCGTTGCTGTTGTTGACCTCGTCTTCATCCGTTTCATTGTCGAGAGCGTCGGATTCTTCTTGCACGGAAGTCACAATCTCGTCATCATTTGGCGTTTGAAATCCACAGGCTTCTGCATCGCATGTCATCCAGGTTTCTACATCTTCTTCGTTGCATTCTTGAAATCCTAGGATCGATAGGACGAAGTCGGTAATCTCCTCCCTGTGGTCGTCATTGAAACCTTTTTCGCCTTCTAAATCTGGCCACAGTTTATTCCATGCATTTTTCAGGCGCTGTCTTTCGAGCGAGTTCCACGCTTCGGCAAGATTTTCATTTTCTTCAAGCCATCTTTTGAGCCTTTTTTTATGTCAGAAATTGTTGACTTTCCAACATTGTAAAACTGTGCTAGAGACGCTCCACTTTCTCCCTTCGGGAGACCATTCAATATTTCAAGTTTTGTCTCTATGTTCAAGACGTTGCGCTTCCGTTTTGAATTCAAAGTACGTATACACCCCCTCACTTGGAAACAAACTGACCTAATATCCCGTGAAGATGTTTACGAAATCACACTACTGAAATTCCCCAAATATCCACCACTTTGGCCTCACCTGAAGCAACTGTTGAGCATTGCACTGTTCGAAAACGTATTCATATACAGTACATGTATTGGAAAAAAAAACTGGTCCGGATATTTGACGCTACGGATAATAAACGTTCGGATGAACGACATTCTACTGCAACGTGCTAATTGCATATTCTCTATAGCTGCGTGTACATTAAGTTTTAGAATCAGTTAATGAAATAAAGTATTTTTGGTGTTCATATAATTATCATTATTTTGGAAAACTCCGAAAATTACTTTAGATTTTCTTTGAAAGGTTTAACAAATGTTGCATAAAAATGTTGACATAAATATTAAATGAATTTAGCGTTTCAGAACATAAATAATACTAATTTTTCTAAATTTCAGTACGTCTTGTTACAGTTAAATATTTTGATAAGGTGGAATATTGCACTATCTCGAGTTAAACAGTATCATAATCAGGGACATTTTAAATCGATACTATCAACGCCTTCTTTCAAAATAATAAAGATGCATTAAATTGTAGAACTACTTACCAACAGACTTTTCTTTCTCTCGATATAATTAAGCTTACAATATTTTTTACACACAGTTATTTTAAAGTATTTTTTTAAAGTAATAACGGTTTTAAGTCTAAAAATTAATTTAAAATATTTTTCTGCGAATTTATGAATTTTAAAAAGAATTCATAAGAATATTTTACACTTTGTTTTCATAGAAGAAATTACATCAATAGTACTTCAAAATAAAAAATTTATAATAAAAATTTAATTTCAATAAAATTATCAAAATGAATTTAATTGTAATGCTGTATATTAAATAAATCTCAATCCAAAATTATATTGTTCAGATTATTTTTTCAAAGAATATTTTTTACGTGCTTAAACAGCTGAATTCATAGAAAATTTGAAAAACACTTTATTTAAATAGTAAATTTTAAAAAATATATATATAAACAAGTTATGATTAATTTAAATGAACTTTTTAAATTAATCTCTGTAATTCAGATATTATAAAACAGCAACTGAAGTGTTAGTTTTTAATTTTTCCCCAATCTGACATATATTAGCTTCTTACTGATATGAAAAAACTACTCCATAATAAACAAAAACAACATAAAAACTAGGCAGTTTTAGAAAAATTGAAAAGCATTATGGTAATTCTCACTATCAATTTTTAGAAAATGTAAAATTGCTTACATGGGTGAAAAATTCTGACATCGTGTAATTACTTTTGGGAAAAACTTTTTTTTTAAAGTTTAATGTTTCAGCAGCGCAAAGACATTTTTTTTTCATTTTATCTTTCTGACAAAATACTTAACTCACTTTCTAAAAGTTGATTTTTTTAAACATGAAAAAAAGTTTTTTTTCCCGTCTTATTGATATATTCCAGACGTAAAAAGTAAGCATTTCTCTCTCTCTCTCTCTCTCTCTTCTTTACATATACGGCACAACTGCATGGATACATCGTCGTCAAAGATCACAAATTTTTCTCAGAGGAACTCTAGCATTATATTATACTATTAAAAACACATAAAAATAAAGTTTAATTTCTGACCTAATTTTCAAAATGTAGAAATATAAGCTGTAAAATTTTCCTAAAGCATTCATTTTGTTTTACTTTTCAGCTTTATGTCTTACGGACTCTTGGTTGGTATGTCAGCGTTTCAAGCCCAATACAGCTGAAGACCGTCGAGTAGAGAGGGCTAGCGTACGTTAAATCTCTAACATCCTCCCTTTGAAGTTGTTTGGTAAGTTGGTGTGGGGGCTGCCAGCTCGGGAGTGTATTGGTCCCTTGAGCCAGATTTACTATACGAAGCCCGTTAACAATAGCTCTCGTATTGCTTTATAGAGCTACCTTAATTAACTCTTATTCATTACTTGGTTATGAAATTATATATATATATATATATATATATATATATATATATATATTATATATATGTTGTGTGTTTGTATGTGTGTGTGTGTTGTGTGTGTGTATGTGTGTGTGTGTGTGTGTGGTATTTTTGTGTGCAATAAATTGAGAACACTAACGAAGCAAATAAAACCAAAATCTGGCCCAAATATCATCTGAAGTATGGGAAAACTAAAATGGACACTACCAGCATCCTTCACTATGCCAGCACAATAGCTGACCGACACCTTGTCAGAGAAAAACATCTCTTATAGGGTGTATGATTGTTTTAAGAGCTACATAACTATCGCATCCATGTATCATGCTGTGTACCGGGGTATTTATTAAACCCTGTGGCAACCGTACCCACTCTTGCAGCAAGGTTCTCTTGAGCTCCCCGATGGTCTTCGGGATTGATGTTCCAAATGCAATTGAACATCCAAAGGTGTCTTATTCTTGTCCAATTGAATTAAAAACGGGGGACCTCGCCACCCTCTCCAGTCATTTAATATCCGCCAATGGAAGGTATGTCCAGCAACTGAACCCTGTGTGGGGGTGCGTTATCATCCATAAAGTGGAAATTTCTTTCATATTAACGCGAAATGTCAGATACAGAGTGCATGGATCTCCTTCCTGTTCTGCAGGCTTGTCTGAGTACCTCTATCGAACGCAAGAAGATCGGTATACCCGCCTGTCGTGATGTTTGTCCAGACCATCAGAACATCTCAGCCATTGTAACCCTTTTTGACAGTATTAGAGAGTTGATATCGACTCCCGGGTTTTCTCCAGATGACAACAAGTTTCAAGTCACTATCTAGACTGAATCGCGACTCATCACTGAAGAGAACACGCCTCAATTAAACTCTGTCTGAGACAGGTATTCTAAGCAACATTCTAGATGATTTTTATGTTGTTCACAGTCAAAGGGACGTAGACTACAGGAGGCCTGGCGAAAATGTCACATGAATTACCCGGAAAAGGATGTTATACAGGTTATGATACAGTTTTTTGTCATTGTCATTGACCTATCCCTTTTAGCCATAGGTCCAAATAATGGTCTTAAATAGGGGTGGTTGCCCTTTTGTGGTCTTGCCCAAGTCGGTGGACCGCTGTTCTTATCTCTATGAACTGTTTCTTCTGAGTGGTTACTACATGTCTCGAAACCCCGAGGTCCCAAGAGCAGGCAACCTGTGATTGATACATGTCAATTCTTCCAACTATTATCTGTGCCATCAACTAGATATTGACGACTGTTTGTTTGGTCATGTTATCACAAGGAGTAAACAAAGAAATTCAATAAACAAAGATTAGGCTAAGCTACGATGTTTCAAAACGTTCTTCAGAGACCAAGTGAGGTACCACTGCGCAAGGTTTATCACAGTGCCAATGCCTTAACACGTCATAAGTATGGCATAAGCACGTCACCATGTCATAGGTGTCCTTGAAGGGCTGAGCTATTATATGATACCTTGTTTGTGTATAGGAAAGAATTGCTTCGATCCTTTTTTAATAAACAAAAACTGTTCGTCCTTTTAATTGTTTTTATCAGTTTATATTATCCGATCTTTAATACATAATATTGATGCATAATAGCCATATACTATGATGAACTTATTTCAAATAATCGTTGTCAATGTAGTGGGATATATCCTATTAAAATATTCATGTCGAAATAAATAACAAAATGCGGGATATTCCACTGTTGCTTCTGTAAAGGAATTTATACATACATTTTCTTTAATGTGAAATAAAGTTTTAATGAAATTCATGCAGTTTTCAAGCATTTACTTTAGGTAACATTCAAACAAAGATTCAATTATTTATCAGATGTATGAAAGAGCATGTTGTCAATTCTATCACAAAATAGAAAAGCACAATAAGTTATTGAAAATAAATTTATTCCAAGAGAATTCTTTTGTTGTCCTTTTAAGGATTACGATTTAATATAAATTTACATACGGCAACAATAGTTAATTCTTGAAGATATAAAAGAGCTGCATGACTGTCCATAATGAAGTAAAGGTACTTTTACTTACTGTAATGCAAATTTATGTTCTTGTGCGTAATAAATAATAGAAAGAACTAGTTAAAATGATGTCGCGCTAAATCTTTAATTCCTTAAGTTCGAAAACTATAGAAAATTCCAACTGCTAACAACTATTATCTCAAAGATGGGATAGAATGATTTATATTGAAAATATTTTTCTTGGAATTTTATTCTGCTTGATAAACAAAAGACAAATTTATAAAATTTAATAAATACATTTTTAATATAGAGTAGGAAAACCTTACTTATTTTTCTTTTTACTTAAATGCAAGACGTTTGTTACTTTTTTAGATTAAGCAAATTTGCAATAAATTTTAAAGTAAAATTTTCTTACCTGTTTTAATGCATTCTAAAGACTGAATCATGATTGTAAATTTTGTCCTTAAACTTTGAAGTCGTGTATACACTATACGAACAAAGGTGTCAGGAAATTTGTATGTTTTGTTACTCCAGCAGATAAAAAAAATAATCACAATATGATGTTCGGTTGCCTTTTCCTACGGTAACAGCTATTGCCCTGTGAAAATGACTATCCTCTAGTTTTTTGAATAATGCAGTAGGAATATAATGCTGTGTTTTCAATTACTATTATTAGTTCACAATCTCCTTATATATATCGTGTTCAAATTTTCAATCGTTAGTAAAATACAATTTAAAGCGCTGAGTTGGGCTGAAATTTTATATACACGATTATTTAGGATGACAATATGTTAACTTAATTATAATTAATAAAAAATAATTAATTAAAACTAATTATTCAAAGAATTACAGATACAGCAACGTTGGCATCATTTTCGAAGACTTAGTGGCCCTTTTGGCGACTTGTGTTAAAACTTGAAAAGTTTTTTTTTCGCACGTTTTAAAGCGCTCGTTTGAGCTGAAATTTTCTATACACGATTTTGTTGGATGACAATACGATAATTTAATTACCGTGTCACGGTGTTTGTCCGTAATGGACTCCAAAACTACTCAACCAATCATAATATAATTTCGCATATTGTGTGTCATTTCGTTCAACTTCAGATATAAGATAGGTTTTATTTCAACTGTTGGCTCCATAATGTCTTTTATTTCCGGAAAAGTAAAGAATCCGGAAAACGGGAAAATTCGAAAAATGGTCGCTATGCTTGTGTGTCTGTGGAAGCGGCAATTGTAGATCAAAATGTATGACAAGTAAGTGCCTGGCTTATTTTGGGGCTTGGAATCCGATTTTCGAATCAGTTCCCAAAAATATCCATAACTTTGCCTATAGACCGTATTTTAGACACACTGTGGCAGAGATTTACCTTAAGAGCCCTGGAGTGCGAAAACTTGGTCCCTCGTGTATTTCAAACTGATAATCCGAATCTGATATCCCAACTGAGAAATTGCTGTAACTTTGCCGGATAATTCAGGACAACCATCTATTACGTAAACCGTGGCAAGAGCTTACACTTAAGGTCTTGGTGCGGGGAAAAGGCATTTCGAGATCGTGAGCGAGAGACCCAAATCGAATTTTAGAAATTCCAGTAACTTTGCCGCATAATGACTGACGACCCTAATACGTCCTTCCAGGAACTGAACTTGCTGACTAAGGGGATCCGAAAGTAATCTCTGGTTCCACCTAAGGACGGGAAACAACAATTTGAAATCAGTTTCCAGAAACTCCTCTAACTTTGCCAGATATTTTGTCAGAATTAGGAGGAAAGGCATTGCATTCGAGTTCCACGTCCAAATATTCATTCCATCTAGCGACTGAAATTGCACGCACTGAAGAATCAAAAATCAGTCCCCATTTACGTTTCGGAGTGTGGAATAAGAATATGAAATGGAATTTTAGGAGTTCCGATAACTTTGCCGAACGACCGTAATATTGGCGGGCAGCAGCACCACTCAAACTTGCAGACGTAGGGACGCAAAAATCGGATCCTAGACGTTTTTTCAGAACTACCCATCCCAATATTTCTAATCCAACTCAAGAAAATCTTAAAACTATGCCAAATAATGCCAGACTACCATATTTTACGCGAACCGTATCAGGGGCTTGCCTTAAAATATTTTGGAAGGGGGGTAAGAAGAGTGTTCCTGGGGTTTTTCTGGATAGGGAACAAGAATCTGAAATCGGATCTTAGACACCCCCGTAACTTTGCCGGATAATGCCGGACGACCGTGATTCCCCTTCTTAGGGACTGAACTTGCAAGAGTAGGTGCGTTGAAAATGGCCACCGGGTGTGTCTCGGTGTCCATAACGAGAATCCTGATTCAGATTTCAAAAGGGCCCGTAACTTTTCTGGATGTTGCCAAAATGAGCTCAAATGGCTTTGTAATCGAGTCCCACCTCCGGATTTTCATTCCTATAGCAACTAAACTTGCTGGAGAAGCCTTGCGAAAACACGATTGCAGTAGTTCAATCATAATCAGGGATAAGTGTACCATAGACCATAAACACTCACTCAAAGCATTACATTGAACTTTGCTAGATTTAAACGGCAACGAGAAAAACGGTTTCGCTGTCTAACTACTGCCTGATGATTTCCAACAGACATTACCAGTTGTTTTTAGATCTACTTTTGCTCACGAGATTAACACATGCTTCGAACAATCGTTTTTATCGGTAAACGTGGAAACACTTTGATTGACCATGAACATGCGAATACATTTGCAAGATGATCAATCAGAGCAAATATTTTCTAACCAACTGCTGGATATTGGAAACGATAAAGTAGAGCTGCATCCCAATACATAATTAATGAAATAGCCAGACAATTTCTGTACTGTTGTTTAGTTGAAAGGGAACTGATCGAGAGTGTCTTCCCGGATATACTGTATAATTATCTAGATAGTTATTGGCTCAGTAACCCTGTTACATAATCAGAAAAAATGTTGATACAGTGGTGACATAAATGTTTTTCCAGATACAGAGTTGTTGCCGGGAGATCTAATGCCTTTTAAACCAATCTACACTATTGGTGATGAAAACAAAACCGTAAATTTTAAAAACGGTATTTTTGAATTCTCTAGATATATCAGGAATGTTACCACACAATCTTCGGTTGAAGATTGGTTCACTGGTTATTCTGCTGTGAAACTTAAATCCACTGAAATCATGCAACGGTTCAGTTTGATCATCGAAAGAATTACCGGGAAACATCTTGAAGCAAACATTTTGACTATATATGAAGTTTTAAGAAGAAATCGGTTTTGTTGCCATGTATTCCACTGTACCGTCAGAATCTCCAATACTATTCAAAAGGCTTCAATTCTCGATTCGTTTGGTTTTCGCAATGGCCATAAATAAATCTCAAAGCCAAACAATGTCCATTTGATGCTTGAACTTAGAAAATCCATGTTTCTCGAATATGTTGCATGCTCACGTGTGGAGAAACCCTTGAATTTATTTGAGTTAGCTAAAGGCGGGAGTTACCGAAAAGTATTGTGCACCGATTAGTGATTAGTTATATTAAAATCATTTATCATTTAACTTTAAAATGATAAAAATAATATTAAAAATTGCAGAAAATCAACGTTATATTCACCTTATTTATGAAATTGAATCTTTATATGTTGTTATTTAACAACTTTGTCAGTAATTCATACATTATACTATACTCAAATATACTCAATATACTGTTCGCATAATATTGAAGTATTATAAATATATGAAAAACATATGACCAATAAGAACTGATTCAAAAATTTTACATGCACACATTTCACACACAAAAAAAAAACATTATTGTAATGCCTCGGAAATATCCTGATTTATATGTTACACTTACTTTTTTCATAGTTATTATTTCTTTATTTAAAATAGATTTTTTTTCATCAAAACGCTTTTTTAGCTTTTTAATCCAAAAAGGGGACGTGGTCGAATTGCCTAATTTGTTAATATACATTTTTCAAACGAAGTTTTTACCGACATGCAAAAGTGAAATATAAATCGAAAGATAATAATGAAAAGAATAAGGTTAAATAAAAACAAAAAATCTATAGTTTGGTCGTTTTGGGGGGTACCAATTCTTCTTAAACTAGTAAGAGCGAGTGTCTCATTTTACCCGAATGATATTCTTAACCCCCTAAGAGAATCAAATAATATATGTACTTGTACCTGCATTTTACTCCATTAAATCGTTCTGGATTTTCTTATTCCTTATGTAACTAGGAATAACTTTATATATATTTTGTAATATTTCAACAAGTATTTCAGCAAATATTTGCATCACTAAAACTATAAAAACTGCTACATTTTTTATTGCTACATTTTTTTGCAGTGTAAGTTTTACATCTCATTTTAATTTTATCACAAATCCCAATACTTCTGCAGCTATTCAATGCTCTGCGTTACTCCAATACTACTTAGAGATGAAATGAGAATGAATTTTATGAAAGGTTTGTTTAACAGAAAGTCCTATTAGAAGTAATCTATTAACAAGAATTGTTTCATCAATAGAGTGATAGATAAAAATTATCTTAGTAATTTTCACAACTTTTGTATACTAAAACTTTTGTTCTTGAGAACTCAAATAGGAATTAGATGAATAATTATTTCTCATATTATGGAATGTACACAGCTATTGCGCATTAATTGTATTAATTAGGCTTCAAAGTTAAATCAATTCCTTTTTTTCTGTTGATTCTATTAATTAGCTAAAAGTCTGTTAAGTAAGGAAAAAGAGGGAGGTTGTATTTGTGATATATTTGCTTAATAACTAAGCGCTGCCCGTATCATCACTGGTATGAAACACAGTTGCCCTTCAAACATCGTTCTATTTGAGGCAGATGTACAACCTCTTCTATTTCGTAGACAGACTGGACTGGTCAAATACTTTAACAAGCTTTCTAGCTTCGGCCAACAAAACCAAACGTCTAACTACCTGAATAACTGGGTAAACGGGCAAAGACTAAAGAAAAACAGCCCCTTCAGCCAAGTTGCGTCCGATAACTTGCTTTCTGGTGAAGTAGAGCCCATTTCTCAACAATGTAGCTTGAATCCTTCGGAGGGACTCTCAGGGTGTATTTCCATTTCAACTTAAGTTTACCCGTCATTAAGAAAAATTTTGTCTCTAGCCATCTCAGACATTTGGCACTGGAGATCATTAACAGCATCCCCCATGATGCAATCAAAATTTATACAGATGGTAGTAGAATATCTAACCAGGCCGGTAGTGGTTTCTATATCGAAACGCCTCAGGAAAAATTGTCCCTGAAGTATCGCAATCCAGATTTTTGCTCAGTTTTCAGAAGTGAGCTAGTAGCCATTGACGCGGGATTTGAGGCCATTCTATCTAAGAAGAATTACGGTGATCTTTGGATTCTCTCCGATAGCCGTAGTTCACTTCAACACCTTTTCAATTGGCTTATTGTTGGCGACAAAACCAGTGTCTCCATCTTACACAAACTGAACCATATATCACTACACCATGATATTCATTTCCAATGGATCCCATCTCACGTCAAACTTTATGGCAATGAAATGGTGGACAAACTAGCAAATAGGGCTGTAATCTTCCAACCCCCTCTACATCCGCAAAATCTCAAAATTTGGTAGAGTGGAAAGCGCCTCCCACTCATCATTGGTATGCGGGTAATAGACCCAGATTGGCCCTAGCCCTCAAGTGTGATAGATGCTCCCAGACTACACTTTCTCGTCTTGCTAGTGGTCACATCAAGTGCCTTTCATTCTCAGCGAACAAGAAGATCTTCTACATCTGAGCAAGATGTCAAGATCCCAGGCTTCCCCGGAGCACATAATGCATTGTATGGATCTCACAAGCAAAGACATCTACACGGATCCCTTTCTTGTGCTGGATTTTTTGAGAGTCAACGATTTAATTGATCTTGTCTGACTTTGTCAGACCCTGAAGGATTAGCAACAACAACAACAACACATTTGCTTAATTCAGCTAAGCTTTAAACTCAAACCAATCTTTTGCCCACATTTAATCCACTTGCATTCAATATGCATGAGAGCATTCGAAGAAATTTTTTTTCCAGCATTTTAATCCCAATGCAGCTTTGCGAAAGAGAAAAACATATAATGAATAGAATAAAAACGAAAGAAAGAAAAGTAAATAGAACAGACAGAAATAGAATAAAAAAACCACAAAATTGATTCTCTTACCCCTGTGCCACATAAAGATCAGTGTATAAGTATCTCGTAAGTAGTAAGAGATGCCCTTTTAAGCAGAAGGCCATTTAAAAGAAACAATTATGGCTTCTGGCAACTAGGCGCTTACACTAAAAGAAATGAGTTTGGGAGATTCTGTTAATCACATTAGAGGGAGATTCTGTTAATCGCATTAGAGGGAGCTTCAGTTGATTGCTTACAGATTTCATCAAAACATGTGTGACACAGTTCGCTTTAACGCGATTTTCAAAAAGTTTTGAAAATCAAGATGCTTAAAAACTCCCTCATAAAATGATTGCATGTTTTTTTAAAAAAATTGTTTTGTATATATTAATGTAATATTTCTGAATTAAGGAAATGGAAAAAAAAGTCATATATTTGTACAAAATTTCTTTTAAGTGTTAAACAGAACTTAGTAGTTTCCAATGTTGCATTATGGTAAACATAAATGCATATGTTTTTCGTAATTCCCCACTATCTTTTCATTATCTAATTTTTAAAACGTTAAACGAAGTATCAATAATGGCTTTTCGAATAATATCTACGGAAAAGTAATTATTTTGTTAAAAATAAGAGGATTTATTGAAGGAATTGTTCTTTAGGTTCCAAAAAAAGACTTGATGAATGGAGGATAGTAATGTATTTTGCGTAATTTTATATACAAATTAAGTACAGATATTTTGATTCTCTAAATGTACTCACAAGGGTATGAATGACAACTAAGTAGAAGTAAAAATGTATTTGACTAATATGATGATAATGGGAAAAAAACGTAACGTGTTTGACACAACAGTCAATATCTTGTGTAAGGAAGTTTTTAAGATTATGCAAAATTAATGTATACACAACGATTAAGGTATTCGACTATATGCGACAACTTTTGAGGGAAAAAAATGGAGGTAGCGGAATTTTTTTTTGTGGGTTTTAGATTTGCTTAGCACATTTTAAGGAAAATATGCTAAAATTGAGAAGAGAAAAAGAAATTATTATTACTGAAATGAGGAAAAATTGGTAAAAATTTACAAAAACGTAATATAAACGTACCATTCTGTACCAAAAGTTTATAAACAAATTTTTAATTGTTCAATTATTATGTGTTGTTATGTTATTCATTTTTGAAACGACCTTTAGGATAAGAGATATTTTAATTTTTACAAAAAATAGAGCACGTTATCTTAGTTATTATATGAAAGTTACTTAAAAAAACAGTGATTGATAAATCTGAATGTTAAAACATTTTTACTATTATACAGAACATGCACAAAAAATTTCACACAGTTCATAATTTTCAAAACTTTTTAGCAATCGCAGTCCCCATTAGATCATTTTCGAAAAAACACATTTGAGAGAAACGCATTTTAAAGTATGACATCTTGCTTAAAGTAATGACATCTGCTTTTACATAAAAACTTGTAGTTTTTGTTCTAGTGAACGGAAAATAATAAACTTGGTATTTTTATAAAGCTAATAAGATGGTTTATAAAATAAAATGATAAAAAGTTGTTAATTTTCGGCAAAACTGGCATTTTTAGGGTTGTGGGATACCTTAACAAAATTTTAACAGCTAGCGTTTGTTGTTCCAAGATACCATAGCTAATTACGACAGTAGTTACCCATGTAATGTTCAGTACTGTTCAGTTCTGAACAGTAATTACGTTTCAAAGTATTACATTATGCAGCTTCTTATGACTGGCCGTGATACAGTATGATTGCTTATATATAAATTGTATTTAATTCTTTGAAATTGCACCAGGGGATAGTCTGGTTAATGTCTGTATGTTACAATGCAGGCATTATCCTAATTTAAAAATTTCACTTTCTTCTGACGTGCGGCGTTAACTGAAAATCTGTCATTTAGTGTCCGGAGAGCTGAATACGGAAATCAGAAATTTCGTCTCAAATAGCGTAAAATATAACAAAAAAAAATTATTTTAAAAATTCGGTATTTTACTGACTTTGACTTGCCTTTTTTCTAAGATAATTGTGTAATCGAAAGTCGTTGAATATGTGATAGCGGTCGGTTCCTGCTGGACTCCGAACCCTCTTGTTTACCTGTAATCCCGGCTAGATGTGTGGGAGAAACTGAATGATCCACATACATGATTTCAATCTAATCAATTTATTAATTCCAAATATCAATTAGACACAAAACAAATCTAATTAAGGTAGATAATTAAACAGTAGAGCGCTGAGGTGAGATTCTATAACAAGGGGATACTACTACCGACCCTCAACTGAATCTAAGTTAGCTTAAATACTCTCAAATATAACTACGTCGCACACTAATAAGCTAACTTCTACTTAATCAAGCGCACAATACCTGTACTTTTTATGCATCGGATCTTACACTGGAAACTTGCAAGTGATCTCTTCGGCTTGATCAATGTCGTGGGATCCACGCTCTGTAATCTTTTTCCTGGACAACTCCAAGACCTCTAACTAATTCCACTCTCTTTCAATCTTCAACTAACCACTAACTCGCAGACTTTATGTTAACTCCTACTTGCCAACTCCAACGTGTCAACTTCAAACTCGCGAAAACAGAATTTATATAATATACTTCATTTACATAATCCCGTTTCCTTACTCGATGAAAGTTGGTTGAAAAAAATATTTTCCTTAAAGAGTCATGAAAGGATTAGTAAAACCGCGTATAGATCCGTCACAAATATACATAATTGTTCACACAAAAACAGACATATTTATAAGAAAATCATTTTTTTATACGAATGTATATTATAGCATGCATCAGGCAATTTGTCCCATAATATTGAGGATGTTACAGTAATTACTAGTTGCAGTGATGGGAATAATACCTGGAAATGAAGGGAACATTATAGTGGGTGAGTACAAAGGATGGATCTGATCTAAAAAAAGAGTCATATTTTCGGAACTACTGCATATATTACAATAACAGATACATAGATGTAAAGCAGAGTTTGTCAAATTGTGGGGGGGGGGACCCTCCCAAGGGGGAGTGATAACTCAACGACAGTTGCGCGAGTATATTGAAAAGTCGGAAACAAAGATTATTAAAAAAACTATAAATTTACCAAAAGCAAACAAACAAAATACATTCTGACATAATAAAAAAAATATAAAATACACATTTACACTGATATAATACACTCATAAATGTGCACACTTATAATGTATTTTGTACTTATACTGCACAATGTATTTTATAATTAATTTAATAATACTAAGTTAAGAACAACATTACTAATTGCCAATGACCCCATGGTCTCGTCATATATAAAATTATATACAAAAATAAGCACTTATTAATATAATTTGTATAGTTTATAATTAATCCTTTAATTGTCATTTAAAAATAACGTGATTCGCTCCCTAACGCCACCGTTTCTACGAAGACACGCGTATGTGATGTATTGGGGAGGGAGAAAAGGAACAAATGAGCAAATCCTCTGAAATAAAGAAATCCTTCACAAACACTGTCAAGGTCCTTGTATTGCATTCCAAAGTCTGTGGAATAATTTTATGGATAGCAGTGCACAGAAAAGATCTTACTTCGGAAAGACGTATATATACGCCGACAATTAATGCTTTGGCTGAGCGAGACGATTATATACGCCGGTGGCACTTAAGAGAAAATCGTATTGTAGCTTTAGCGCCAAAGTATAGAATTACTGAATTAAATACATTGTTATTGCATTGGGGGGGGGCGAGGAAAATTATGTTTGACTATTGGGTCTCAAACATCGAAACTTTGCGAAGCACTGATGTAAAGAGAAATATAACAATGTGTCGTGACATATAACCTCCCCTAAGACTATCATCTCCCCGTCTACCGTTACTTGTTTCTGGACGTGTAGGCGGATTAACGAATTCAAGAGACATCATTACAAATCACTATATTTATTGATACTTCTTAATTAAGGCAAGTTACACACACACGATTCAAATTTAAGAACAATAAAACACAGTGGAGTATGAGAGGGGTTACTATTAGCGGAACTACGGAATCGGAACTGAATCCACGAAAGATCAGCACGTACAATTACAGCTAACACACGTACAGGTATTTACAATTTCTAAGTCACTAACCTGATTCTTGTACTTAGGCAGGTCCGTCGTGGTGAAGGATGTATTCCGGGCTGGATCAGCTAATGGCTAGGATCCACACTCGACATTCCAATTTCAATCTTTAACTCTTCAGCTTAGCTCGTCGCGTCACTACTCACTAAATCAGTCAACAACTACGTGTAGATTTACCGATGCTTCAATTCATTTTACTTCAAAAATCTAACTCTTCACTTTACTACTCTCTCTCTTTCACCACGTTAACTCGCGCGAAACCCGAACTTATATAATATCTCTCATTTGCATAAATCACGCTTTGGCTCCCGGTGGAGATTGGTTGAAATAAATAAAACTTGAAAGAATTATTGAGGAGGTTAGTGAAACCGTACAGATCCGTCACAAATGTTTTTCTACCAATGATGAAGAGCACATTCAAGATCGCTAGGATTGAAATCCAAACATAGCGACAATGACAGAGAAAAGTTTTTGAGTTTTAGAGTAAGCACGAATGTTTTCAGTTATTACGGTACAACTTGCATTTAGAAATCGCTACGAAAAAGAAGGAACAACGAACAAGTATGGTATTATAAGTTTAAGAAAAGTAGTTGTTGTGTAAAAAGAAAATCAGCTGCCAACCAAGCGTCCGGGAAAAAGCATTGGAGAGAGGGGGATGCAGAATTTTGTTCAAAATCCATGGAAGTCTACAAGAGTAGTCATCAGTAAACTTCGGATCCCCTCTCCCCCAAAGGAATGAAACATTTCACGAAGAAAAATTAAACTTCAAGCCGTATCATTTGCAATTAACACAACAAACAACAGAGGACGAAAAGAAAGCATTTGTGCAGTATCACGAACCCTCGATAGAGTTATGTTATGATATGTATGGATCTAACTAGATTATTGATCGAGCGTGTACCGGGTAACAAGACGGTCAAACATGGAGCATTATTAGCAGGAAAAATCTTGGTATATTTCTCTTTACATTTATGTATCACTTATTGTAATATGGGATTTTTAAAATTCAGATCCATCATTGTACTAACCATGTGCATTATAATTGAATTGAAGTTACTTTTGTTTTTCTGAAAGTAGTCGCTGACATTCATCAAACGAATATCCTTTTAATAAATACTTTGTTTGAATTGTATGGTGTACTATTTCAGTAATGTTTCGCATGCTTTAATCCAATAAGATCCAAAAGAGATATTCTCATTAAAAATTTCAAATTACTATAAAAGTAATTTTTTTTAATTTGATAAAAAAATCTTATGAAGATTTAAAAAAATTGAATTCTAATGAGGTTTAGAACTAAATGTAATTGGAATGATATGCCTATCATTTATTCATCAATATTTTCCTTTTTATGTAGGTTAAGCAAAAAATTAAATAATTTAATTGAAAGTAAATATAATGAGATATATTTAATAATTAGTAAACAAATATAAAATAAAATAAATCAAACAGAACCAAAAGGAAAATAAATAGGGAAAAATTTAATTCTGGTTCTTGAACTACGCTGTCTTCTAATTCAATCTCAGAAGCAGTTATTGTTAGACATTTGAGAAAAAAATTTATTTTAGGATCCGAATTTTTATGGTCCTTAAGTTTTTCCAACCACGCGCCATGATCTCAAGTAAATAAACTGATTCGAACCCAACCTTTGTGCGAGTTTCGAGATTTGTAGTTGGCAACGGCTGAAATGCAGATCTAACTAACTTGGCTCGTGGAAGTATTTAAGGAGACCGAGGTTGGTTGAGAGGAGATCGTCGGTTTCGGACGAGGCGATATTGCTCTTCGATTGGAGGCATATGAGATGTGCAACTGGTTTGTTGCTCAGTATTTTTTAAGATGGTTCGAATCAGTTAAACCAAAGTTTGGTAATATTATATTTTGATGATTATACTTTTTTTAACATAAATGTTTTTATTTGCTTCAGTGGCGAGAAGTTTCATTTGAATTATTGAAAGAATAAAAAATGTTTTTAACGAAACTGCTTTATTACTATGCCTCCTCGACATTAAATTTCGCTGCTAAGCTTTGCTTACGTTAATTCATCATGAAGAATTATATCATAGTGGTTATGGGCCCAGGCCACGCTCTATGTCGAGGCAGGTTAAGCAGTTGAACCAGAACATGAACTTTGTCCATTTAAATATTGTTCCAGTATAGAATTATTTCTGAAGAACTTCAGTTGCTGGTATATTAAATAGAGTATTGAATATGGAAGTGAACAATCAGATTCCTGTGTTAACCCAAAATAATTGGAACACATGGAAACATGATATGCAAGTAATCTTAATGCATTATGGTTGCTGGCAATTGATTATACAGACCAAGCCAGAGGAACCTGATGAAGGGCAACCTACAAGGAAAAGTGTGACTTCCAACTACGGAAAGATCGATGCTATACGCTGATTTACACTAACATCAGTTCAGATCTGAAGAATCTGATAATAGAAACAACTGATGGAGTAGTGGCATGGAAAATATTAAAGGATCACTTTGAACCAGTGACAAGAGCCAGGGTTATCCAGCTTTTGGATGAATTCTTCGGAACAAGATACCAACCAGGGGAAGATGTCGGAATCTTCATATCTCGAGTAAAAACGGCGGCAACCAGGCTACAAGAGGCGGGTCATAAATTGGACGACCTTTACATAGGGTTTCAATTAATAAGGTGGCTTCCTCAGGAATTCCAGTCTACCGTACAACAAATTTACAGATGGAAAGAAGAGGACTTCACAGCTGTCAAAATTGAAGCGGAGCTGATATTGGAAGCCAATCGTCTTCAACTTATGAAGCAAGACTTGGATAAAACGGAGACCGTTTGCTTCAGCAATTTCCTATCAAGAAGAAGTTGAGCAAAGTTCCTAGAAATGTAAATACAGTTCCTGGTGGTACGACTGCAACTCCTGCAGATCCAAGTGGTAAAACAGAATATCAGAAAAAGGACGGTAAGGTATTTAACTGTAAAACTACCAAACATTTAAAACGGTCTAGTAAGATGATAGGTCCTTGTTATTTATGTAATAAATATGGGCATCTTAAAGTAAATTGTAAAGAGAAAAAGTCTCGAGAAAAGCCTCCTTCAACTGCAAGTGAAACTTATAACACAGAGTTTAATATAAATTTAAGATTTTGTGAAGCTGAATGTAGTATTATAGAATTAAATAAGCACCTTGTTACTAATTGTAACTTATTTGAGGAAAACTCTGATAAAGGTGTTTGGGTAATAGATACGGCTGCCACGAGTCATTTTTGTAATGACAAGAGTTTATTTTTAGATTTTAGACCAATATCTAACATGAAAATGTCGTTAGCAACGGAGGATAAAAGTTGTCCAATAGAGGGAATCGGTAAACTTAAATTTTTGGTAAAATATAAGGATAGTTTTCATGAAATAACTTTTTCAGATGTTTTATTTAGTCCCAAGTTAAGAAGAAATTTGATATCCGGTTCCAGATTAGAAAGTAAAGGTGCGCATTTTGTGGGTAGTAAGGGTAAAATTAACGTTTTCAATAAAGACTGGCTAAAGTTGTTCTCGGCGACACGCCACGAAAATTTGTATTTTTTTAAGCCTGACCATTATATTTTACCCAAGAGTACAGAAATAAATTCAGTTGTTAATGCAACTGACAAAACAAAATGCGGATCAATTGAAATATGGCATCAACGCTTTTGCCATATTAATAACGATTACTTGATAAAAACTAGTAAAAATGATAGTGTAAGAGGTCTCCCACGTTTAGCTGATAATAAGTCGCCTTGTATTCCATGTAAATTAGCCAAGTCCAAGAGAGTTTCCTTTAAAAAGACGGGGGCCGTAAGATCAAAACGTCCACTGGAATTGTTGCATATGGATCTTTGTGGTCCAATGCCAACTGAAAGTCAAGGCGGTAATAAATATTTCTTGAGTATAATTGACGATTACTCGAGAAAAGTGACTGTATTTCCCATTAAGAAAAAGTCGGACGTATTTCATACGTTTATAAGATTTCAGAAACGAGCAGAACGTTTTCTAAATAGAAAATTAATAGCAGTTAAAACTGATGGCGGACTAGAATTTTGTAATAAAGATATGGATATTTTTTTGGCAGAACTGGGTATAAAGCACGAGGTAACAAATCCATATACGCCGGAAATGAATGGGGTAGCGGAGAGATACAATTTAACCGCTATAGATGGCATTAAAGCATTGCTTAAGTCGAGTGAAGTTCCACACAAGTTTTGGGGAGAAGCATTACTTTGCTTCACTTATGCGTGGAATAGAATTTGTCACAAAGACAGTGAGAAAACCCCTTTCGAAAAATATTCAGGTAGAAAACCATCAATATTGCATCTAAAACCTTTTGGATGTTTGGCATATGCTGGCGTTCCAAAACAGATTAGAAAGAAATTCGATATGCGTGCAAAAATAGGAATTATGATGGGCTATGCACAGCGTACTAAAGGTTATAGGATATGGTTAATAGAAGAAAATAAATTAGTCGAGACTATTAATGTAAGATTCGATGAATATAGGAAAGGAATTGATTTTAAACCGAAAACTAATGGTTATCCCAGACTTGATTTAAACTTTCCTGATTATGATGATGAGGAGGACGATTTTGATACTGTAAGAGATTCGTTAGCGAGTCGTTTAGTTTCAAAGACAAGTACAGAAACTCCCACAACATCATTTGAAAAACCAGATTTATCTTCTGATAATCGTAGCTTAATCCCATGTTCAGAGGTTAAGTGGATTAGAAATATAGGTAGGGAAGTAACTGGATCCAACGTATATTATGGTATCGAAGGGACAGCAACCCGTTTGAGATCTTTTAACGAGATAGAACGATACTGTAATAAGAGTAACATTCAGTATGACCCGAGTTTGTTTGATTTTAGAAAGGAAGATACTGAATCCCAGGAAGTTAATATAGTTGAAGTAGATATTCCTAACTGTTATAAACAGGCAATAAGATCCAGGGAAGCATCTAAATGGCATGATGCAATGGATAGGGAGATAAACATAATGAAGGAACGCAAGGTTTGGGATTTGGTTGATCCTCCAGACAACATAAAAATTTTAGGAAACCGTTGGGTTTATACTGTAAAACGTGATGAAAATAATAAAATAGTTAGATACAAAGCTCGCTTAGTTGCGCAAGGTAACACACAATTAAAAGGCGAATCATTTGACGAGGTATTTAGTCCAGTTGTTAACTTTACTATTGTAAGATTATTTTTCACTATCTGTGTATGTTTGTGGAAATGGATGCATGTTCAAGTAGATATCACTAATGCCTATTTATATGCTAATTTAGATACCGTTATCTTTATGAAGCAACCAACTGGATATGAAACTGATACTAACAAAGTGTGTAAGTTAAATAAGGCAATATATGGTCTTCACCAGAGTGGCCGACAGTGGTTTTTGGAATTAGAAAATAAATTAATTAAATTGAAATTTAAGAAATTAGAGTGGGTTAATTGTGTATATATGTTTGAAAATAATGTAATTCTATTATTTTATGTAGATGACATCATAATATTTGGTAGAGAAACTGAAAACGTAAATTTTGTAATAAAATTATTACAGAAAAATTTTGATTTAAAGATTCTGGGTAAAACAAAGAAATTATTAGGAATAGAATTTGAAGAACAAGATGATGGTCTCTTTATACATCAAAAATCTTACATTCAGAAATTATGTAAAATTTATGAAAAATATAAATATCCTGTAAGTTCATTGCCTATATCAAAAAGGTCAAATTCTTTCCAAATTAGATTCGCCCAAAACTAGCGAAGAAATTTTAACGTTTCCTTATAGAAATTTAATAGGATCCTTGTCATTTATTGCTATACGCACAAGACCTGATATTATGTATGCAGTGAATGTACTATCCCAATTCCAATCAAACCCAGGAATAAAACATTGGAATTGTTTATTGAGATTATTAGGTTATTTAAAATACACTCAAAGATATAAATTGGAACTTTCAAAAGTTAAATCACTAAAATTAAGATGTTACTCAGACTCAGATTTTGCTACAAATAGGGATGACCGAGTGTCGATGGGAGGATTCATAACTTTCATTGACGAAACTCCAATTTCCTGGCGAACTTTCAAGCAAAAATCCGTTAGTCTGTCTACTATGGAAGCGGAGTATGTTAGTTTAACGGAAGCAGCAAAGGAATTTATTTGGTTAAAGAATATAATTAATGAATAAAAGTTTGAATTTGGAATTATGTGAAAATGTAATATTCTGTGACAATCAAGCTGCTATAAGTTTTTCCAGTTCACCAGTAGAAAATTATAGAACGAAACATATCGATGTTCGTTACCATTTCTTAAGGAATTTAATAAAAGACAAGGTTTTTCAAATTAAATATGTTAGTACCAAAAGTAATTTGGCAGATATTTTTACTAAACCCATGATAAAGGAAAAATTAATAGAATTTTGTAGAAAACTATTTTCTATTTAAGAGAATGGAACTTTGTTTATTTAGATCAAAATATTTGTCTCTTGCAATAAAGATATTGTGAATAAAGTATTGTATGCAACATATTTTTATAAAATGAAATTATATTACTGATTTGTAAGAGATAATGGTGCGGAGGTTGGAAAAAGGGGGCCGATTGTTAGACATTTGAAAAAAAAAATTATTTTAGGATCCGAATTTTTATGGTCCTTAAGTTTTTCCAACCACGCGCCATGATCTCAAGTAAATAAACTGATTCGAACCCAACCTTTGTGCGAGTTTCGAGATTTGTAGTTGGCAACGGCTACAATGTAAATTTAACTAACTTGGCTCGTGTAAGTATTTAAGGAGACAGAGGTTGGTTGAGAAAAGATCGTCGGTTTCGGACGAGGTGATTTTGCTCTTCGATTGGGGGCATATGAGATGTGCAACTGGTTTGTTGCTCAGTATTTTTTAAGATGGTTCGAATCAGTTAAACCAAAGTTTGGTAATATTATATTTTGATGATTATACTTTTTTTAACATAAATGTTTTTATTTGCTTCAGTGGCGAGAAGTTTCACTTGAATTATTGAAAGAATAAAAAATGTTTTTAACGAAACTGCTTTATTACTATGCCTCCTCGACATTAAATTTCCGCTGCTAAGCTTTGCTTACGTTAATTCATCATGAAGAATTATATCAGTTATTATT